>JAKFGQ010000516.1:0-21396 GCA_021498475.1 Saguinus midas | reverse complement strand
ACAAAGATATTCTGCAAGAAGAGCAACCCCAAGGCACATAATCGTCAGATTCACCAGAATTGAAATGAAGGAGAAAATACTAAGGGCAGCCAGAGAGAAAGGTTGGGCTACCCACAAAGGGAAGCCCATCATTTCAGCTCCTTCAATTCATTCATATTCCTCTAAGTTGTCCATTCTCGTTATCAATTCCTCGAATCTTTTTTCAAATCTTTTTTCTAGGTTCTTAGTTTCTTTGCACTGGTTTAGAACATGTTCCTTTAGCTCACTGAAGTTTCTCATTATCCACTTTCTGAAGTCTGATTCCGTCATTTCATCACATTCATTCTCCGTCCAGCTTTGTTCCCTTGCTGGTGAGGAGTTTTGGTCCTTTTTGGAGGTGAGGTGTTTTGGTTTCGGTGTTTTCCTCCTTTTGCACTGGTTTCTTCCCATCTTTATGGATTTATCTGCCTGTCATCTTAGTATTGGCTGATTTTTCAATTGGGTCTCTGTGTGGACACTGAGATTGTTGATGATGAAGTATTTCTGTTACTTAGTTTTCCCTCTAATGATCTATCCTCTCTGCTGTATGAGTGCTGAGGTCCACTCCAGGCCCTGCTTGTCTGGGGTATACCTGCAGCAGCTGCAGAACAATGAGGGATGATACCAGTTTCTTCTTCTGCTGCCCTTGTTCCAGAATGATGCCAGCCAAATGTCAGTCTGATTAGTCCTTTTCTGGGGTGACTCCTTGGATATACAGGGGTCAGGGAGCTGCTTGAGGAGACAGTCTGTGCTTTATAGGAGCTCCAGTGCTGAGCTGTGAGCTCCGTTGTTCATTCAGGGTTGTTGGGAGGTTGTTTATGTCTGCTGCAATAGAACTCAAAAAACACCACTTTTTTTTCACCCTTAGATGCTCTGTCTCAGGGAGTTGGGGCTTTCTTTATGAGTATCTGTTGCACTGTCCTGCCCCACTAGATGGCAGTCTATTCACTATTTGCCTGCCGGGGCTCTGACCTGTTAGCGCTGGTCCGTGCTGTTGCTGCTGGGTTCCCTTCTGCTGTGGAGCGCAGAGTCTCTCTGTCATAGCAGGTTGCCTCAGCAATGGCAGGCAGTCCTGGGCGGTACTTAAGTGGGGGTGCACTTCGTCATCAATGGTGGATGCCCCTCCCTGACTGGGCTGCATCGTCCTAGATGCCAGCAACAAAACTCTCAGCCCCAAGTGCCTCCAGTCACCGCCCTGCTTGTCCTGTGAGCGTGGGACCCGCCGAGCCCGATCACCCAGCTCCCTGCCTCAGAGTCCGTCCTCTCTCTCTCTCTCTCTCTTCCTCTCCCCAAGCTGAAAGGTCGACTCTCTCACTGGCGCCCCAGCAGCCTGCCGATAGGGCACTGGGATCCGTGCGATCTCCCGTGCCACTGTCCACTGCCCCGGCTCAGATCATGCTTCCCAGGAAACTCCTGGTGTGGCTCATTGTCCAAGTCCCGTTCAATCAGATGGACATGCCAATCTGCCCTTCCAAATCTCAGATTGCCGGTTTAACAGGGCACTGAGACCAGTGAGTTCTGCGCCAGGTCCTGCTGTGGCGCCGCGCTGCGGTGCCGGCCAAAAAGATGGCGGGAGCTGGCTGCGTAAGCCGGCTGCTAGTGTTTCGTGTCTCTCCCACACCTGGGACTTTCAACGCTCTGTGGGCATAAAAGGAACATCCGAGAATGCGGCTTGGACTCACCCTCTGCACACTGAGAGCTGCAATCCTGAGTCACTTCTCTGACGCCATCTTGCCTCCATCCTTATATTATTTATTGTTGGGTGAAAATTTAATTTTAGCGTTTTACGTGTGAGAGGACATCCTCATGGTTTATATACCTTACAACACAGTAGAAAAGGACATTTTAGGATTTTTCTAAAAGGGTATTGTGAGAGTTACTTTTTTTTTACCAATTGGAAACCCATAAAGTATTTATATTTTTTATTTTTGAGTGAAAATATAATTTTAGCATTTTACGTGTGAGAGTATATCCTGATGGTTTATATACTTTACAACACATTAGAAAAGGACATTTTATGTTTTTCTAACAGAGTATTGTGAGAGTTACTTTGTTTTTACCAATTGGAAACCCATAAAGTATTTATATTTTTTATTTTTGAGTGAAAATTTAATTTTAGCATTTTACGTGTGAGAGTACATCCTGATGGTTTATATACTTTACAACACAGTAGAAAAAACATTTTATGTTTTTCTAACAGAGTATTGTGAGAGTTACTTTGTTTTTACCAATTGGAAACCCATAAAGTATTTATATTTTTATTTTTGAGTGAAAATTTAATTTTAGCATTTTACGTGTGAGAGTACATCCTGATGGTTTATATACGTTACAACACAGTAGAAAAGGACATTTTGTGTTTTTTTTAACAGATAATTGTGAGAGTTACTTTGTTTTAACCAATTGGAAACGCATAACGTATTTATATTTTTTATTTTTGAGTGAAAATTTATTTTAGAATTTTACGTGTGAGAGTATATCCTGATGGTATATAATTTACAACAAAGTATAAAAAAGCATTTTATGTTTTTTTTAACAGATAATTGTGAGGGTTACTTTGTTTTAACCAATTGGAAACCCATAAGGTATTTATATTTTTTATTTTTGAGTGAAAATTTATTTTAGCATTTTACGTGTGAGCGTACACCCTGATGGTTTATATACATTAGAACACTGTAGAAATGGACATTTTATGTTTTTCTAACGGAGTATTGTGAGAGTTACTTTGTTTTTACCAACTGGAAACCCATAAAATATTTATATTTTTGATTTTGAGTGAAAATTTAATTTTAGCATTTTACGGTGAGAGTACATCCTGATGGTTTATATACTTTACAACACAGTAGAAAAGGACATTTTATGTTTTTCTAACAGAGTATTGTGAGAGTTACTTTGTTTTTACCAATTGAAACCCATAAAGTATTTATATTTTTATTTTTGAGTGAAAATTTAATTTTAGCATTTTACGTGTGAGAGTACATCCTGATGGTTTATATACTTTACAACACAGTAGAAAAGGACATTTTATGTTTTTCTAACAGAGTATTGTGAGAGTTACTTTGTTTTTACCAATTGGAAACCCATAAAGTATTTATATTATTTATTTTTGAGTGAAAATTTAATTTTAGCATTTTACATGAGCGTACATCCTGATGGTTTATATACTTTACAACACAGTAGAAAAGGACATTTTATGTTTTTCTAAAAGAGTATTGTGAGAGTTACTTTGTTTTTACCAATTGGAAACCCATAAAGTATTTATATTTTTATTTTTGAGTGAAAATTTAATTTTAGCATTTTACGTGTGAGAGTACATCCTGATGGTTTATATACTTTACAACACAGTAGAAAAGGACATTTTATGTTTTTCTAAAAGAGTATTGTGAGAGTTACTTTGTTTTTACCAATTGGAAACCCATAAAGTATTTATATTTTTATTTTTAGTGAAAATTTAATTTTAGCATTTTACGTGTGAGAGTACATCCTGATGGTTTATATACTTTACAACACAGTAGAAAAGGACATTTTATGTTTATTTCTAACAGAGTATTGTGAGAGTTACTTTGTTTTTACCAATTGGAAACCCATAAGTTATTTATATTTTTTATTTTTAGTGAAAATTTAATTTTAGCATTTTACCTGTGAGAGTACATCCTCATGGTTTATATACTTTACAACACAGTAGAAAAGGACATTTTATGTTTTTCTAAAAGAGTATTGTGAGAGTTACTTTGTTTTTACCAATTGGAAACCCATAAAGTATTTATATATTTTATTTTAGAGTGAAAATTTAATTTTAGCATTTTACATGTGAGAGTACATCCTCATGGTTTATATACTTTACAACACAGTAGAAAAGGACATTTTATGTTTTTCTAACAGAGTATTGTGAGAGTTACTTTGTTTTTACCAATTGGAAACCCATAAAGTATTTATATTTTTATTTTTGAGTGAAAATTTAATTTTAGCATTTTACGTGTGAGAGTACATCCTCATGGTTTATATACTTTACAACACAGTAGAAAAGGACATTTTATGTTTTTCTAACAGAGTATTGTGAGAGTTACTTTGTTTTTACCAATTGAAACCCATAAAGTATTTATATATTTTATTTTTGAGTGAAAATTTAATTTTAGCATTTTACGTGTGAGAGTATATCCTGATGGTTTATATACTTTACAACACAGTAGAAAAGGACATTTTATGTTTTTCTAAAAGAGTATTGTGAGAGTTACTTTGTTTTTACCAATTGAAACCCATAAAGTATTTATATTTTTATTTTTGAGTGAAAATTTAATTTTAGCCTTTTACGTGTGAGAGTACATCCTCATGGTTTATATACTTTACAACACAGTAGAAAAGGACATTTTATGTTTTTCTAACAGAGTATTGTGAGAGTTACTTTGTTTTTACCAATTTGAAACCCATAAAGTATTTATATTTTTATTTTTGAGTGAAAATTTAATTTTAGCATTTTACGTGTGAGAGTATATCCTGATGGTTTATATACTTTACAACACAGTAGAAAAGGACATTTTATGTTTTTCTAAAAGAGTATTGTGAGAGTTACTTTGTTTTTACCAATTGGAAACCCATAAAGTATTTATATTTTTATTTTTGAGTGAAAATTTAATTTTAGCATTTTACTTGTGAGAGTACATCCTGATGGTTTATATACTTTACAACACAATAGAAAAGGACATTTTATGTTTTTTTAAAAGAGTATTGTGAGAGTTACTTTGTTTTTACCAATTGAAACCCATAAAGTATTTATATTTTTTATTTTTGTGTGAAAATTCAATTTTAGCATTTTTGGTGTGAGAGTACATCCTCATGGTTTATATACTTTACAACACAGTAGAAAAGGACATTTTATGTTTTTCTAACAGAGTATTGTGAGAGTTACTTTGTTTTTAACAATTGGAAACCCATAAAGTATTTATATTATTTATTTTTGAGTGAAAATTTAATTTTAGCCTTTTACGTGTGAGAGTACATCCTCATGGTTTATATACTTACAACACAGTAGAAAAGGACATTTTATGTTTTTCTAAAAGGGTATTGTGAGAGTTACTTTGTTTTTACCAATTGGAAACCCATAAAGTATTTATATATTTTTATTTTTGAGTGAAAATTTAATTTTAGCATTTTACTTGTGAGAGTACATCCTGATGGTTTATATACTTTACAACACAATAGAAAAGGACATTTTATGTTTTTCAAACAGAGTATTGTGAGAGTTACTTTGTTTTTACCAATTGGAAACCCATAAAGTATTTATATTATTTATTTTTGAGTGAAAATTTAATTTTAGCATTTTACATGTGAGAGTACATCCTGATGGTTTATATACTTTACAACACAGTAGAAAAGGACATTTTATGTTTTTCTAACAGAGTATTGTGAGAGTTACTTTGTTTTTACCAATTGGAAACCCATAAAATATTTATATTTTTATTTTTGAGTGAAAATTTAATTTTAGCATTTTACGTGTGAGAGTACATCCTGATGGTTTATATACTTTACAACACAATAGAAAAGGACATTTTATGTTTTTCTAACAGAGTATTGTGAGAGTTACTTTGTTTTTAACAATTGGAAACCCATAAAGTATTTATATTATTTATTTTTGAGTGAAAATTTAATTTTAGCATTTTATGTGAGAGTACATCCTCATGGTTTATATACTTTACAACACAGTAGAAAAGACATTTTATGTTTTTCTAAAAGGGTATTGTGAGAGTTACTTTGTTTTTACCAATTGGAAACCCATAAAGTATTTATATATTTTTATTTTTGAGTGAAAATTTAATTTTAGCATTTTACTTGTGAGAGTACATCCTGATGGTTTATATACTTTACAACACAATAGAAAAGGACATTTTATGTTTTTCTAACAGAGTATTGTGAGAGTTACTTTGTTTTTACCAATTGGAAACCCATAAAGTATTTATATTTTTATTTTTGAGTGAAAATTTAATTTTAGCATTTTACGTGTGAGAGTACATCCTGATGGTTTATATACTTTACAACACAGTAGAAAAGGACATTTTATGTTTTTTCTAACAGGGTATTGTGAGAGTTACTTTGTTTTTAACAATTGGAAACCCATAAAGTATTTATATTTTTATTTTTGAGTGAAAATTTAATTTTAGCATTTTACGTGAGAGTACATCCTGATGGTTTATATACTTTACAACACAGTAGAAAAGGACATTTTATGTTTTTTCTAACAGGGTATTGTGAGAGTTACTTTGTTTTTACAATTGGAAACCCATAAAGTATTTATATTATTTATTTTTGAGTGAAAATTTAATTTTAGCATTTTACGTGTGAGAGTACATCCTGATGGTTTATATACTTTACAACACAGTAGAAAAGACATTTTATGTTTTTCTAAAAGAGTATTGTGAGAGTTACTTTGTTTTTACCAATTTGAAACCCATAAAGTATTTATATTTTTATTTTTGAGTGAAAATTTAATTTTAGCATTTTACGTGTGAGAGTACATCCTGATGGTTTATATACTTTACAACACAATAGAAAAGGACATTTTATGTTTTTCTAACAGAGTATTGTGAGAGTTACTTTGTTTTTACCAATTGGAAACCCATAAAGTATTTATATTTTATTTTTGAGTGAAAATTTAATTTTAGCATTTTATGTGTGAGAGTACATCCTCATGGTTTATATACTTTACAACACAGTAGAAAAGGACATTTTATGTTTTTCTAACAGGGTATTGTGAGAGTTACTTTGTTTTACCAATTGAAACCCATAAAGTATTTATATTTTTATTTTTGAGTGAAAATTTAATTTTAGCATTTTACGTGTGAGAGTACATCCTGATGGTTTATATACTTTACAACACAGTAGAAAAGGACATTTTATGTTTTTCTAACAGAGTATTGTGAGAGTTACTTTGTTTTACCAATTGGAAACCCATAAAGTATTTATATTATTTATTTTTGAGTGAAAATTTAATTTTAGCATTTTACGTGTGAGAGTACATCCTGATGGTTTATATACTTACAACACAGTAGAAAAGGACATTTTATGTTTTTCTAAAAGAGTATTGTGAGAGTTACTTTGTTTTACCAATTGAAACCCATAAAGTATTTATATTTTTATTTTTGAGTGAAAATTTAATTTTAGCATTTTACTTGTGAGAGTACATCCTGATGGTTTATATACTTTACAACACAATAGAAAAGGACATTTTATGTTTTTCTAACAGAGTATTGTGAGAGTTACTTTGTTTTACCAATTGAAACCCATAAAGTATTTATATTTTTATTTTTGAGTGAAAATTTAATTTTAGCATTTTACGTGTGAGAGTACATCCTGATGGTTTATATACTTTACAACACAGTAGAAAAGGACATTTTATGTTTTTCTAACAGAGTATTGTGAGAGTTACTTTGTTTTACCAATTGGAAACCCATAAAGTATTTATATTTTTATTTTTGAGTGAAAATTTAATTTTAGCATTTTACGTGTGAGAGTACATCCTGATGGTTTATATATTTTACAACAGAGTAGAAAAGCACATTTTATGTTCTTTCTAAAAGGGTATTGTGAGAGTTACTTTGTTTTACCAATTGGAAACCCATAAAGTATTTATATTTTTATTTTTGTGTGAAAATTTAATTTTAGCATTTTACGTGTGAGAGTACATCCTGATGGATTATATACTTTACAACACAGTAGAAAAGAACATTTTATGCTTTTTCTAACAGAGAATTGTGAGTGTTACTTTTTTTTACCAACTCGAAACCCATGAAGTATTTATATTATTTATTTGTGAGTGAAAATATAATTTTATCGTTTTACGTGTGAGAGTACATCCTCATGGTTTATATACTTTACAACACAGTAGAAAAGGACATTTTATGTTTTTCTAACAGAGTATTGTGAGAGTTACTTTGTTTTTACCAATTGAAACCCATAAAGTATTTATATTTTTATTTTTGAGTGAAAATTTAATTTTAGCATTTTACGTGTGAGTACATCCTGATGGTTTATATACTTTACAACACAGTAGAAAAGGACATTTTATGTTTTTCTAACAGAGAATTGTGAGTGTTACTTTGTTTTTACCAATTGGAAACCCATAAAGTATTTATATTATTTATTTGTGAGTGAAAATGTAATTTTAGCGTTTTACGTGTGAGAGTACATCCTCATGGTTTATATAATTTACAACACAGTAGAAAAGGACATTTTATGATTTTTCTAACAGAGTATTGTGAGAGTTACTTATTTTTACCAATTGGAAACCCATAAAGTATTTATATTTTTATTTTTGAGTGAAAATTTAATTTTAGCATTTTACATGTGAGAGTACATCCTGATGGTTTATATACTATACCACACAATAGAAAAGGACATTTTATGTTTTTCTAACAGAGTATTGTGAGAGTTACTTTTTTTACCAATTGGAAACCCATAAAGTATTTATATTTTTATTTTTGAGTGAAAATTTAATTTTAGCATTTTATGTGTGAGAGTACATCCTCATGGTTTATATACTTTACAACACAGTAGAAAAGACATTTTATGTTTTTCTAACAGAGTATTGTGAGTTACTTTGCTTTTACCAATTGGAAACCCATAAAGTATTTATATTTTTATTTTTGAGTGAAAATTTAATTTTAGCATTTTACGTGTGAGTACATCCTGATGGTTTATATACTTTACAACACAGTAGAAAAGGACATTTTATGTTTTTCTAACAGAGTATTGTGAGAGTTACTTTGTTTTTACCAATTGGAAACCCATAAAGTATTTATATTATTTATTTTTGAGTGAAAATTTAATTTTAGCATTTTACGTGTGAGAGTACATCCTCATGGTTTATATACTTTACAACACAGTAGAAAAGGACATTTTATGTTTTTCTAAAAGAGTATTGTGAGAGTTACTTTGTTTTTACCAATTGGAAACCCATAAAGTATTTATATTTTTATTTTTGAGTGAAAATTTAATTTTAGCATTTTACGTGTGAGAGTACATCCTGATGGTTTATATACATTACAACACAATAGAAAAGGACATTTTATGTTTTTCTAACAGATTATTGTGAGAGTTACTTTGTTTTTACCAATTGGAAACCCATAAAGTATTTATATTTTTATTTTTGAGTGAAAATTTAATTTTAGCATTTTACGTGTGAGTACATCCTGATGGTTTATATACTTTACAACACAGTAGAAAAGGACATTTTATGTTTTTTCTAACAGAGTATTGTGAGTTACTTTGTTTTTAACAATTGGAAACCCATAAAGTATTTATATTATTTATTTTTGAGTGAAAATTTAATTTTAGCATTTTACGTGTGAGAGTACATCCTGATGGTTTATATACTTTACAACACAGTAGAAAAGGACATTTTATGTTTTTTCTAACAGAGTATTGTGAGAGTTACTTTGTTTTTACCAATTGGAAACCCATAAAGTATTTATATTTTTATTTTTGAGTGAAAATTTAATTTTAGCCTTTTACGTGTGAGAGTACATCCTGATGGTTTATATACTTTACAACACAGTAGAAAAGGACATTTTATGTTTTTTCTAACAGAGTATTGTGAGAGTTACTTTGTTTTTAACAATTGGAAACCCATAAAGTATTTATATTATTTATTTTTGAGTGAAAATTTAATTTTAGCATTTTACGTGTGAGAGTATATTCTGATGGTTTATATACTTTACAACACAATAGAAAAGGACATTTTATGTTTTTTCTAAAAGAGTATTGTGAGAGTTACTTTGTTTTTACCAATTGGAAACCCATAAAGTATTTATATTATTTATTTTTGAGTGAAAATTTAATTTTAGCATTTTACGTGAGAGTACATCCTCATGGTTTATATACTTTACAACACAGTAGAAAAGGACATTTTATGTTTTTTCTAACAGAGTATTGTGAGAGTTACTTTGTTTTTACCAATTGAAACCCATAAAGTATTTATATTATTTATTTTTGAGTGAAAATTTAATTTTAGCATTTTATGTGAGAGTACATCCTGATGGTTTATATACTTTACAACACAGTAGAAAAGGACATTTTATGTTTTTTCTAAAAGGGTATTGTGAGAGTTACTTTGTTTTACCAATTGGAAACCCATAAAGTATTTATATTATTTATTTTTGAGTGAAAATTTAATTTTAGCATTTTACATGTGAGAGTACATCCTCATGGTTTATATAATTTACAACACAGTAGAAAAGACATTTTATGTTTTTTCTAACAGAGTATTGTGAGAGTTACTTGGTTTTTACCAATTGGAAACCCATAAAATATTTATATTTTTATTTTTGAGTGAAAATTTAATTTTAGCATTTTACGTGTGAGAGTACATCCTGATGGTTTATATACTTTACAACACAATAGAAAAGGACATTTTATGTTTTTCTAACAGAGTATTTTGAGAGTTACTTTGTTTTTACCAATTGGAAACCATAAAGTATTTATATTTTTTATTTTTGAGTGAAAATTTAATTTTAGCATTTTACATGTGAGAGTACATCCTGATGGTTTATATACTTTACAACACAGTAGAAAAGGACATTTTATGTTTTTCTAACAGAGTATTGTGAGAGTTACTTTGTTTTTACCAATTGGAAACCCATAAAGTATTTATATTTTTATCTTTGAGTGAAAATTTAATTTGAGCATTTCACGTGTGAGATTACATCCTGATGGTTTATATACTTTACAACACAGTAGAAAAGGACATTTTATGTTTTTCTAAAAGGGTATTGTGAGAGTTACTTTGTTTTTACCAATTGGAAACCCATAAAGTATTTATATTTTTATTTTTGAGTGAAAATTTAATTTTAGCATTTTACGTGTGAGAGTATATCCTGATGGTTTATATACTTTACAACACAGTAGAAAAGACATTTTATGTTTTTCTAACAGAGTATTGTGAGAGTTACTTTGTTTTTACCAATTGGAAACCCATAAAGTATTTATATTTTTTTTTTGAGTGAAAATTTAATTTTAGCATTTTACGTGTGAGAGTACATCCTGATGGTTTATATACATTACAACACAGTAGGAAAGACATTTTATGTTTTTTTTCTAACAGATTATTGTGAGAGTTACTTTGTTTTTACCAATTGGAAACCCATAAAGTATTTATATTTTTATTTTTGAGTGAAAATTTAATTTTAGCATTTTACGTGTGAGAGTACATCCTGATGGTTTATATACTTTACAACACAGTAGAAAAGGACATTTTATGTTTTTCTAAAAGAGTATTGTGAGAGTTACTTTGTTTTTACCAATTGGAAACCCATAAAGTATTTATATATTTTTATTTTTGAGTGAAAATTTAATTTTAGCATTTTACCTGTGAGAGTACATCCTGATGGTTTATATACTTTACAACACAGTAGAAAAGGACATTTTATGTTTTTCTAACAGAGTATTGTGAGAGTTACTTTGTTTTTACCAATTGGAAACCCATAAAGTATTTATATTATTTATTTTTGAGTGAAAATTTAATTTTAGCATTTTACCTGTGAGAGTACATCCTGATGGTTTATATACTTTACAACACAGTAGAAAAAACATTTTATGTTTTTCTAACAGATTATTGTGAGAGTTACTTTGTTTTTACCAATTGAAACCCATAAAGTATTTATATTTTTATTTTTGAGTGAAAATTTAATTTTAGCATTTTACGTGTGAGAGTACATCCTGATGGTTTATATACTTTACAACACAGTAGAAAAGGACATTTTATGTTTTTCTAACAGAGTATTGTGAGAGTTACTTTGTTTTAACAATTGGAAACCCATAAAGTATTTATATTATTTATTTTTGAGTGAAAATTTAATTTTAGCATTTTACGTGAGAGTACATCCTGATGGTTTATATACTTACAACACAATAGAAAAGGACATTTTATGTTTTTCTAACAGAGTATTGTGAGAGTTACTTTGTTTTTACCAATTGGAAACCCATAAAGTATTTATATTTTTTATTTTTGAGTGAAAATTTAATTTTAGCATTTTACGTGTGAGAGTACATCCTGATGGTTTATATACTTTACAACACAGTAGAAAAGGACATTTTATGTTTTTCTAACAGAGTATTGTGAGAGTTACTTTGTTTTTACCAATTGGAAACCCATAAAGTATTTATATTTTTATTTTTGAGTGAAAATTTAATTTTAGCATTTTACTTGTGAGAGTACATCCTGATGGTTTATATACATTACAACACAATAGAAAAGGACATTTTATGTTTTTCTAACAGATTATTGTGAGAGTTACTTTGTTTTTACCAATTGGAAACCCATAAAGTATTTATATTTTTATTTTTGAGTGAAAATTTAATTTTAGCATTTTACATGTGAGAGTACATCCTGATGGTTTATATACTTTACAACACAGTAGATAAGGACATTTTATGCTTTTTCTAACAGAGTATTGTGAGAGTTACTTTGTTTTTACCAATTGAAACACCATAAAGTATTTATATTTTTATTTTTGGGTGAAAATTTAATTTTAGCATTTTACGTGTGAGAGTATATCCTGATGGTTTATATACTTTACAACACAGTAGAAAAGGACATTTTATGTTTTTCTAACAGAGTATTGTGAGAGTTACTTTGTTTTTACCAATTGGAAACCCATAAAATATTTATATTTTTATTTTTGAGTGAAAATTTAATTTTAGCATTTTATGTGAGAGTACATCCTGATGGTTTATATACTTTACAACACAGTAGAAAAGGACATTTTATGTTTTTTCTAACAGAGTATTGTGAGAGTTACTTTGTTTTTACCAATTGGAAACCCATAAAGTATTTATATTTTTATTTTTGAGTGAAAATTTAATTTTAGCATTTTACGTGAGAGTACATCCTGATGGTTTATATACTTTACAACACAGTAGAAAAGGACATTTTATGTTTTTTCTAAAAGGGTATTGTGAGAGTTACTTTGTTTTTACCAATTGAAACCCATAAAGTATTTATATTTTTATTTTTGAGTGAAAATTTAATTTTAGCATTTTACGTGTGAGAGTATATCCTGATGGTTTATATACTTTACAACACAGTAGAAAAGACATTTTATGTTTTTTCTAACAGAGTATTGTGAGAGTTACTTTGTTTTTACCAATTGGAAACCATAAAGTATTTATATTTTTTTTTGAGTGAAAATTTAATTTTAGCATTTTACGTGTGAGAGTATATCCTGATGGTTTATATACTTTACAACACAGTAGAAAAGGACATTTTATGTTTTTTCTAAAAGGGTATTGTGAGAGTTACTTTGTTTTTACCAATTGGAAACCCATAAAATATTTATATTTTTATTTTTGAGTGAAAATTTAATTTTAGCATTTTACGTGTGAGAGTATATCCTGATGGTTTATATACTTTACAACACAGTAGAAAAGGACATTTTATGTTTTTTCTAACAGAGTATTGTGAGAGTTACTTTGTTTTTACCAATTGGAAACCATAAAGTATTTATATTTTTTTTTGAGTGAAAATTTAATTTTAGCATTTTACCTGTGAGAGTACATCCTGATGGTTTATATACATTACAACACAGTAGAAAAGACATTTTATGTTTTTTCTAACAGATTATTGTGAGAGTTACTTTGTTTTTACCAATTGAAACCCATAAAGTATTTATATTTTTATTTTTGAGTGAAAATTTAATTTTAGCATTTTACGTGTGAGAGTATATCCTGATGGTTTATATACTTTACAACACAATAGAAAAGGATATTTTATGTTTTTTCTAACAGAGTATTGTGAGAGTTACTTTGTTTTTACCAATTGGAAACCCATAAAGTATTTATATTTTTATTTTTGAGTGAAAATTTAATTTTAGCATTTTACGTGTGAGAGTATATCCTGATGGTTTATATACTTACAACACAGTAGAAAAGGACATTTTATGTTTTTTCTAAAAGGGTATTGTGAGAGTTACTTTGTTTTTACCAATTGGAAACCCATAAAATATTTATATTTTTATTTTTGAGTGAAAATTTAATTTTAGCATTTTACCTGTGAGAGTACATCCTGATGGTTTATATATTTTACAACACAGTAGAAAAGGACATTTTATGTTTTTCTAACAGAGTATTGTGAGAGTTACTTTGTTTTTACCAATTGGAAACCCATAAAGTATTTATATTTTTATTTTTGAGTGAAAATTTAATTTTAGCATTTTACCTGTGAGAGTACATCCTGATGGTTTATATACATTACAACACAATAGAAAAGACATTTTATGTTTTTTTCTAACAGATTATTGTGAGAGTTACTTTGTTTTTACCAATTGAAAACCCATAAAGTATTTATATTTTTATTTTTGAGTGAAAATTTAATTTTAGCATTTTACGTGTGAGAGTACATCCTGATGGTTTATATACTTACAACACAGTAGAAAAGGACATTTTATGTTTTTCTAACAGAGTATTGTGAGAGTTACTTTGTTTTTACCAATTGGAAACCCATAAAGTATTTATATTTTTATTTTGGTGAAAATTTAATTTTAGCATTTTACGTGAGAGTACATCCTGATGGTTTATATACTTTACAACACAGTAGAAAAAACATTTTATGTTTTTCTAACAGAGTATTGTGAGAGTTACTTTGTTTTTACCAATTGAAACCCATAAAGTATTTATATTATTTATTTTTGAGTGAAAATTTAATTTTAGCATTTTACGTGTGAGAGTATATCCTGATGGTTTATATACTTTACAACACAGTAGAAAAGGACATTTTATGTTTTTTTCTAAAGAGTATTGTGAGAGTTACTTTGTTTTTACCAATTGGAAACCCATAAAGTATTTATATTTTTATTTTTGAGTGAAAATTTAATTTTAGAATTTTACATGTGAGAGTACATCCTGATGGTTTATATACATTACAACACAGTAGAAAAGGACATTTTATGTTTTTTTCTAACAGATTATTGTGAGAGTTACTTTGTTTTACCAATTGGAAACCCATAAGGTATTTATATTTTTTATTTTTGTGTGAAAATTTAATTTTATCATTTTACGTGTCAGCGTACATCCTGATGGTTTATATAATTTACAACACAGTAGAAAAGAACATTTTATGTTTTTCTTCAAAGGGTATTGTGAGAGTTACTTAGTTTTTACCAATTGGAAACCCATAAAGTATTTATATTTTTTATTTTTGAGTGAAAATTTAATTTTAGCATTTTACGTGTGAGAGTACATCCTGATGGTTTATATACTTATAACACAGTAAAAAAGACATTTTATGTTTTTCTAACAGAGTATTGTGAGAGTTACTTTGTTTTTACCAATTGGAAACCCATAAAATATTTATATTTTTATTTTTGAGTGAAAATTTAATTTTAGCATTTTACGTGTGAGAGTACATCCTGATGGTTTATATACATTACAACACAATAGAAAAGGACATTTTATGTTATTTCTAACAGATTATTGTGAGAGTTACTTTGTTTTTAACAATTGGAAACCCATAAAGTATTTATATTTTTATTTTTGAGTGAAAATTTAATTTTAGCATTTTACGTGTGAGAGTACATCCTCATGGTTTATATACTTTACAACACAGTAGAAAAGGACATTTTATGTTTTTCTAACAGAGTATTGTGAGAGTTACTTTGTTTTTACCAATTGGAAACCCATAAAGTATTTATATTTTTATTTTTGAGTGAAAATTTAATTTTAGCATTTTACATGTGAGAGTACATCCTGATGGTTTATATACTTTACAACACAGTAGAAAAGACATTTTATGTTTTTTTCTAACAGAGTATTGTGAGAGTTACTTTGTTTTTAACAATTGGAAACCCATAAAATATTTTATTATTTATTTTTGAGTGAAAATTTAATTTTAGCGTTTTTTTTTTTTTTAGACATACCCAAACATCCATGTTTTATTTAAGATGATCTTATCAACATCAAGTATATGTATTATTTTAAAATAATATTCAAAAATCCACAATCCATCTGGGTTATCAAATAGTTTACTTACTAAAGAACCTAAAGTACCATAATAAATATACTCTTAGAAAAGACAATAGGCCAGGCACAGTGGCTCTCGCCTATAATCCCAGCACTTTGGGAGGCCAAGGCAGGCATATCATGAGGTCAGGAAATTGAGACCATCCTGGCCAATGTGGTGAAATTCTGCCTCTAATAAAAATACAAAAATTAGCTGGGCATGGTGGTGAATTCCTGTAATCCCAGCTATTTGGGAGGCTGAGGCAGGAGAATCGCTTGAACCAGTGAGTGGGAGGTTACAGTGAGCCAAGATTGAGCCACAGCACTCCAGCCTGGTGACAGAGCGAGAGACTCCGTCTCAAAAAAAAAAAAAAGACAAGAACATATATGTAGGAGAACCAAATCAAACAGATTTTATTCAACTTTTTAGATAAAGAAAACAAATGATACAAAATAAGTCATAAGAAATGCTTTCTTATACCACTATCTCAAACCACTTTCAATGTTTTACAAAATGCTCACAGCAAATACGAAAGGCTTCTCAACACACTCTTCCTTTGTAACTTGCTGCAATAAATGCAATATTAACATACAAATTTCTTCTGTATTTTAAAAGTTGAGTTACTAATTTTTATGTTACTCAGACATATTTTTATTCATGTACTTTTAATGACATCATTGCCACTACATACATTATTTTCTTTAATTTTATTTTTACAATAAGCCAATATCTGTCATGCAGCCATCAAAAGTCTTACAGTAAATTACACAGGTTTGTAGTCCAATTTAGACTCTAGCTTCTTAGAATCAGCCACTTTTCTGACTGCTTTCATGAAGTCTTCCTGTACTACAAAATCATGATCAGCACGAATTGCAAACATACCTGCTTCAGTACAAACATTTCTCAGGTCTGCTCCATTAAAGCCATCTGAAAGCTTCACAATTGCTTCATAATCTATTTCACCATGCTTTGTAATGGGACCTGCATGGATTTTCAGTATGTCTAATCTTGCTTGTTCATTTGGCAAATCAATATGTATTTTTCTATCTAATCTTCCTGGCGCAGCAAAGCAGGATCCAATGTATCTGGTCTGTTTGTAATGATCATTTTAACTCTATGAAGTATCAAATCCATCCATTTGATTCAATAACTCCATTAAAGTCCTCTGAATCTCTCTGTCAGCTGAAGTACCCTCAGAAAACCGACGACCACCAATAGCATCTATTTCATCCATAAAAATGATGCATGGTTGATGGTCCCTGGCATAATTAAACATTTCTCTGATCAAACGAGCACTTTCACCAATGTACTTGTCTACAATAGAACTAGATACAACCTTTAAGAAATTGCAGTCCAGCTGGCTAGCGGCTCGTGCCAAAGTGTTTTTCCGTGACCTGGTGGTCCATATAACAAACAGCCTTTTTGAGGTATTATTCTGCGCTGAAATAACTCCGGGTTTGTAAGAGGTAATTCTATCACCTCTCTTAATTCCATCTGTTCTGATAGCCCTCAATCTCAGAATAAAACATTCCCAGGGTCCTCATGAGACATGTTATAAACCAGTGGATCCACCTCTCTTGGCAAATATCTCATGATAGTTAGTGTAGTCATATCCAAAGCAACTCTTGTTCCTGGCTTCAGCTTACTTTTGTCAAGCTGTCGACGACAACCCACAACGTATCTTGGTCCATTTGTAGCTTTAACAATGAATTTTTCTTCGGTTAACTGTTTAAGCACTTCACCCACAATCTGCCCAACACTTTGTAGGGCCTTCAGATCATTTTCAGACTTTTCATACTGCTTGGTAAGTTCTTTTAATTGTTCCCTTAACTCCTTAAGACGGCCGTCGATCCCCTTGTGCTCAAGCAGCTTCTTGCTGTAGTCCTGAAGCGCCTTATCTCTAGGGTCCGCCATGATGAGAAGCCCTAATTTTAGCGTTTTACCTGCGAGAATACATCCTCATGGTTTATATACCTTACAACACAATAGAAAAGGACATTTTATGTTTTTTCTAAAAGGGCATTGTGAGAGTTACTTTGTTTTTAACAATTGGAATCCCATAAAGTATTTATATTTTTTATTTTTCAGTGAAAATATAATTTTAGCATTTTACGTGTGAGGGTACATCCTGATGGTTTATATACATTACAACACATTAGAAAAGGACATTTTATGTTTTTTCTAACAGAGTATTGTGAGAGTTACTTTGTTTTAACCTATTGGAAACCCATAAAGTATTTATATTTTTTATTTTTGAGTGAAAATTTAATTTTAGCATTTTACTTGTGAGAGTACATCCTGATGGTTTATATAGTTTATAACACAATAAAAAGGACATTTTATGTTTTTTCTAACAGAATATTGTGAGAGTTACTTTGTTTTTACCAATTGGAAACCCATAAAATATTTATGTTTTTTGTTTTAGAGTGAAAATATAATGTTAGCATTTTACGTGTGAGAATACATCCTGATGGTTTATATACATTACAACACAGTAGAAAAGGACATTTTATGTTTTTTCTAACAGAATATTGTGAGAGTTACTTTGTTTTTAACAAATGGAAACACATAAAGTTCTTAAATTTTATATTTTTGAGTGAAAATTTTATTTTAGCATTTTAGTTGTGAAAGTACATCCTGATGGTTTATATACTTTACAACACAATAGAAAAGGACATTTTATGTTTTTTCTAACAGAGTATTGTGAGAGTTACTTTGTTTTACCAATTGGAAACCCATAAAGTTTTATATTTTTATTTTGAGTGAAAATTTTATTTTAGCATTTTAGTTGTGAAAGTACATCCTGATGGTTTATATACTTTACAACACAATAGAAAAGGACATTTTATGTTTTTTCTAACAGAGTATTGTGAGAGTTACTTTGTTTTTATTAATTGGAAACCCATATAGTATTTATACTTTTTATGGAGTGAAAATTTAATTTTAGTGTTTTACGTGTGAGAGTATATCCTTGTGGTTTATATACTTTACAACACAGTAGAAAGGGACATTTTATGTTTTTTCTACCAGATTATAGTGAGAGTTACTTTGTTTTTACCAATTGGAAGCCCATAAAAATTTATATTTTTTATTTTTTAGTGAAAATTTAATTTTAGCATTTTATGTGTGAGCGTATATCCTGATGGTTTATATACTTTACGACACAGTAGAAAAAGACATTTCATGTTTTTTCTAACAGATTATTGTGAGAGTTACTTTGTTTTTAACAATTGGAAACCCATAAAGTATTTATATTATTTATTTTTGAGTGAAAATTAAATTTTAGTGTTTTACTTGTGAGAGTACATCCTCATGGTTTATATACTTTACAACACAGTAGAAAAGGACATTTTATGTTTTTTCTAAAAGGGTTTTGTGAGAGTTACTTTGTTTCTACCAGTTGGAAACCCATAAAGTATTTAAATTATTTATGGTTGAGTGAAAATATAATTTTAGCATTTTACATGTAAGAGTATATTCTCATGGTTTATATACTTTACAACACTGTAGATACGGACATTTTATATTTTTTCTAATAGAGTATTGTGAGAGTTACTTTGTTTTTACCAATTGGAAAGCCATAAAGTACTTATATTTTTTTCTTGAGTGAAAATTAATTTTACCATTTCATGTGTTAGAGTACATCCTGATGGTTTATATACTTTACAACACAATTGAAAAGGTCATTTTATGTTTTTTCTAACAGAGTGTTGTGAGAGTTACTTTGCTTATATCAATGGAAACCCATAAAGTATTTATATTTTTCATTCTTGAGTGAAAATTTAATTTTAGCATTTTACGTGTGAAAGTATATCCTGATGGTTTATATACTTTACAACACAGTAGAAAAGGACATTTTATGTTTTTTCTAACAGAATATTGTGAGAGTTACTTTGATTTTACCAATTGGAAACCCATAAAGTATTTATATTTTTTATTTTTAGTGAAAATTTAATTTTAGCATTTTACGTGTGAGAGTACATCCTGATGGTTTATATACTTTACAACACAGTAGAAAAGGACATTTTATGTTTTTCTAACAGAGTATTGTGAGAGTTACTTTGTTTTTACCAATTGGAAACCCATAAAGTATTTATATTTTTTATTTTTGAGTGAAAATTTAATTTTACCATTTTATGTGTGACAGTACATCCTGATGGTTTATATACATTACAGCACTGTAGAAAAGAACATTTTATGTTTTTTCTAAGAGAGTATTGTGAGAGTTACTTTGTTTTTACCAATTGGAAACTCATAAATTTTTATATTTTTATTTTTGAGTGAAAATTTAATTTTAGCATTTTACGTGTGAGAGTACATCCTGATGGTTTATATACTTTACAACACAGTAGAAAAGGACATTTTATGTTTTTTTTTTAACTATTATTGTGAGAGTTACTTTGTTTTTACCAATTGAAACCCATAAAGTATTTATATTTTTTATTTTTGAGTGAAAATTTAATTTTAGCATTTTACGTGTGAGCCTACATCCTGATGGTTTATATACTTTACAACACAGTAGAAAAGGACATTTTATGTTTTTCTAACAGAGTATTGTTAGAGTTACTTTGTCTTTACCAATTGGAAACCCATAAAGTATTTATATTTTTATTATTTTGTGAAAATTTAATTTTAGCATTTTATGTGTGAGAGTATATCCTGATGGTTTATATAGTTTACAACACACAGAAAAGGACATTTTATGTTTTTTCTAAAGAGTATTGTGAGAGTTACTTTGTTTTACCAATTGGAAACCCATAAAGTATTTATATTTTTATTTTTGGTGAAAATTTAATTTTAGCATTTTACGTGTGAGTACATCCTGATGGTTTATATACTTTACAACACAATAGAAAAGGACATTTTATGTTTTTCTAACAGTATTGTGAGAGTTACTTTGTTTTACCAATTGAAACCCATAAAGTATTTATATATTTATTTTTGAGTGAAAATTTAATTTTAGCATTTCATTTTACGTGGAGTACATCCTGATGGTTTATATACTTTACAACACAGTAGAAAAGGACATTTTATGTTTTTCTAAAAGGGTATTGTGAGAGTTACTTTGTTTTACCAATTGGAAACCCATAAAGTATTTATATTTTTATTTTGAGTGAAAATTTAATTTTAGCATTTTACGTGTGAGAGTACATCCTGATGGTTTATATACTTTACAACACAGTAGAAAAGGACATTTTATGTTTTTCTAACAGAGTATTGTGAGAGTTACTTTGTTTTACCAATTGGAAACCCATAAGTATTTATATTTTTTATTTTTTGGTGAAAATTTAATTTTAGCATTTTACGTGTGAGTACATCCTGATGGTTTATATACTTTACAACACAGTAGAAAAGGACATTTTATGTTTTTCTAACAGTATTGAGAGTTACTTTGTTTT
>JAKFGQ010000515.1:0-21403 GCA_021498475.1 Saguinus midas | reverse complement strand
AATGGGAAGGAGAAACGGTATAAGCGAGAGTACTTAGCCGAGAACCTAGGTTTCAGTCCTCTAGTAACCCACCACACAACCTGGATTTTTCTGAATAATTGCTTTGTATTTTGTCTTAAATAGTATAGTATTTAAAAACCCTAGAATTCCCATCTATTAAAGTGGACTCCATTCTGTAGCCACTAAAATGGATGGTAAACCAAAGCAAAAATACGTGAAGACCTTTATGATGATGCACTAAATAGTAAATATATTTTTCTTACTTTCTTTTCTCTAGCTTATTTTATTTATAAGAATAGAGCATATAACACATAAAATGAGTTAATTGTTTGTTGTTGGTATATCTCTGGTCAGCAGTGGGTTATTGGTGATTAAGTTTTGGGGGAGTCAAAAGTTATATGTGGATTTTTGACTGTGCGGGTTGTCAGCATTCCTAACCCCATGTTGTTCAAGGGTCAACTGTAGTTTGAAATGACTCCTGTCCTCAAAAAACCAAAGGATAACCTTTAAGGCATTCATTACTTTGAGTCTAAACTGCTTTGTAATCTTTTTCACAATGTACTGAAAAGTGTGGCTAGTTATGTTTGATCCACATTCTACAGACATTTGTAGGTTTCATTTTTTTTTCTTGGTCCTCTCTTCACGTGTAATGGTTGCTTTTTCTGGATATACAGGGTCAGGAGCTGCTTGAGAAGATCGTCTCTACTTTATAGGAGCTCCAGTGCTGAGCTGTGAGCTCCGTTGTTCATTTAGGGTTGCTGGGCGAATGTGTTTGTGTCTGCTGCAGCAGAATTTATGAACCCCACCTTTTTTTTCCCTCATATGCTCTGTCTCAGGGAGTTGGGGCTTTCTTTATGAGTATCTTTTGCACTGTCCTGCCCAGCTGGGAGGCAGTGTGTTCACTATTTGCCTGCCGGGGCTCCTCCCTGCTAGCACAGGTCCGCCTTGCTGCCATGGGGCTCCATTCTTCTGTGGTGTGCTCTGCCCTGTTCGCAGCATCTCTCTGTTATTGCTGGTTGCCTCGCCAATGGAAGGCTGCGTCAGCAGTGGGTGGTACCTCAGTAGGGATGGATTGCGTCCATAGTGGCGGACGCCCATCCTCCACCGGGCTGCACCGTTTTGGATTCCACTGACCCCGCAGCAAAGCTCTCAACCCTGAGCGCCTCAAATCCCCACGCTGCTTGTCCCCATGAGGGTGGGACCCGCCGAGGTCAATCACCTGGCTCCCTGCCTCAGCATTCCTCCTCCTCTCTCTCTCTCTATTTTTTTTTCCAAATTGAATGGTTGACTCTCTCACAGGCGCCCCAGTCGCTTGCTGATTGGCCACTGGGATCCGTGTGATCTCCCGTGCCTCTGCCCACTGCACCGGCTCAAATGGCTCTTTCCAGGAATCTCCTGGTCTGGCTCACCGTCCAAGTTCAATTCATTTAAATGTACATGTCAATCTGCCCTCCCAAAACTCAGATTGCCAGTTTAACAGGGCACCCAGACCAGTGAGCTTTGTGCAGGCTGCTGCTGCACTGCAAAGCCGGCTGAACGGCCACACAAGCCTGAAGGGCTGCACTGCAATTCTGTGTTTCTCCTACACCTTGGAATTTTACCGTTCTGTGGGCAACAAAGGTCCGTCTGAAAATGTGGCTAGGACTCACCCTCTGCACCTTCACTGAGAGCTGCAATCCTGAGTTGTTTTTATGGTGCCATCTTGGATCGAATAATCTCACCAAGCAGTTTTAAGGGGGATTGTGATAATAGCTTACAAAGCAGTTTTAAAGGGGCTTGTGATAATAGCTTACAAAGCAGTTTAAGAGTTAATATATGTTTTTCAAAGATACACAGTGCAAACAAACAATGCTGCCCTTAAGGTGGGTTGTTAATTATGTTTTCCATCAGGAGGTAGAGCAAAGGCTCAGCTCCTGTGACAATATAGGCAGGGGTCTCTGTTCCCTCAGGCACCTCAGTTGCAGCAAGCCTATTGCTTACACAGAGACTAATGGGGATATGAAGCAGTCAGCACAATGTCCTCATGAACTGCAGGCCCTTACCCTGCATTCTGTTTTTGCCTGAGTGGCTTAGCCATTTTTACCTCAACTCAACAGCCCTCAAGAGCAGGAGGAGAGAAGATAGGTCCAGCAGCCAAGATGGCGTGAGTCATACTAACTGTCTCAAGCCCTTGGCGTGAATGCTGCAAATTACCTTGCCTGGTATTTTCTTACCCTGCCTTTTTTTGCTTTGCCTTGCCTGGAACTGCCTTTCCTGGAATTGCCTTGCCTTGCCTTGCCTTGCATAGAATTGCATTGCTTTGCCTGGAATTGCCTTGCTTTGCCTTGTTTTTGCTGGAATTTTATTGCCTGGAATTGCCTTGCCTAAAATTGACTTGCCTGAAATTGTCTTGCCTTTCTTGCATTGACTTGGCTGGAATTGCCTTGCTCTGCCTTGACTTGTCTGAAATTACCCTGCCTGGAATTGCCATGTCTTGTGTTACCTGAAATTGCCTTTTCTGGAATTGCCTTGGCTTTCTTTGCCCTGCATTAAATTGCCTTGCCTGGAATTTCTTTGCCCTGCGTTGCCTTGCTTTGCCTAGAACTGACTTGCCTGATATTGCCCTGCCTTCTATTGCCTTACCTTGCCTTGAATTTCCTTTTCTTGCTTTGCCTTTCATTGCCTGGTATTGCTTTGCATTTTCGTGCCTAGACATGCCTAAAATTACCTTGCCTAGAGTTGCTCTGCCTTGACTTGCCTTGCATTGCCTCAAATAGCCTTGCCTTAAATTGTCTTGCCTTCCCTTGCCTTGCCTTGTTTTTTCTGGAATTTCCTTGACTGGAATTGCCCTACTGTGCCTTGCGTGCCTTTTCTAAAATTATTTTTCCTGGAATTGCCATGCATTTTCTTTCACTTCCTTGCATGAAATTGCCTTGCCTTGCATTGCCGAAAATTGTTTTGCCTGAAATTTTTTTGTGTTGCCTTGCCTTGCCTAGAATTGCTTTGCCTGCAATTGCCTTGCTTTGCCTTGTCTTGCCTATAATTGCCTTGGTTAGGATTGCCTTTCCTTGCCGTGCTTGCCTTGACTGAAATTGCCTTACCTTGCATTTTCTAGAATTGCTGTGCCTGGAATCACCTTGCCTAGCCTTCCCTTGCCTTGCCTAGAATTGCCTTGCATGGAATCGCCTTGCCTGGAATTGTCTTGCCTTTAATTGCCTTCCTTGCCTTGCCTGAAATTACCTTTGCCCACCTTTTCTTGCCTTGCCTGTAATTGGTTTTTTCTGGAATTATTTTGCCTTGTCTTGCATTGCCTTTTCTTTCCTGGATTGCCTTGTGTGGAATTTCCTTGCCTTGCATTACCTTACTTTGCCTAGAATTGCCTTGCCTTTCATTGCCTTGCCTGACCTGGAATGTCCTTAACTGGAATTTTCCTGCTTTGCCTGGAATTGCCTTGTCTGGAATTTCCCTGCCTTGCCTTGCCTTGCATTGTCTCAAATTGCATAGCCTCAAATTGCCCTGCCTTCATTTGCCTTGCCATGCCTGGAATTGCCTTGCTTGGAATTGCCTTGACTTTGTTGCCTTACCTTTCCTGGAATTGCCTTGCCTGGAATCACCTTACCTACCCTGGTCTTACATTGCCTGAAATTGCCTTCCCTGGAATAGCCTTGTCTTGCCTTGCCTGGAATTCCATCTTGCCTTGTCTTTTTTTCCTTCTCCAAATATTTCTTTGCCTGAAATTGCCTGGAATTGCCCTGCCTTGTCTTGCCTTGCCTTGCTTGTAATGACCTTTCCTGGAATTGCCTTAAATTTCCTTGCCTTGCCTGGAATTGCCTTGCTTTGCCTTGCCTGGAATTGCCTTGCCTTCCTTGCCTTGCCTTGCCTTGCCTTTCATTGCCTTGCCTGACCTGGAATGTCCTTAACTGGAATTTTCCTGCTTTGCCTGGAATTGCCTTGTCTGAATTTCCTGCCTTGCCTTGCCTTGCATTGTCTCAAATTGCATAGCCTCAAATTGCCCTGCCTTCATTTGCCTTGCCATGCCTGGAATTGCCTTGCTTGGAATTGCCTTGACTTTGTTGCCTTACCTTTCCTGGAATTGCCTTGCCTGGAATCACCTTACCTACCCTGGTCTTACATTGCCTGAAATTGCCTTCCCTGGAATAGCCTTGTCTTGCCTTGCCTGGAATTCCATCTTGCCTTGTCTTTTTTTCCTTCTCCAAATATTTCTTTGCCTGAAATTGCCTGGAATTGCCCTGCCTTGTCTTGCCTTGCCTTGCTTGTAATGACCTTTCCTGGAATTGCCTTAAATTTCCTTGCCTTGCCTGAAATTGCCTTTTCCTTTCTTCTCTTGCCTTGCTTGGAATTGCCTTGTCTGAAATTGCCTTTTCCTGCCTTCTCTTGCCTTGCCTTCCCTGGAATTGCCATTCTTGGAATTGGCTTGCCTAGAACTGCTTTGCCTTGCAGTGCCTTTACTTTCCCAGAATTGCCTTTCCTTTTATTTCTTCGCCTTGTCTGCAATTGCCTTGCCTTTTCTGGTCTGGAATTGTCTTGCATGAAATTGCCCTGCCTTGCCCGGAATTTCCTTACTTGGAATAGCCTTTCCTTGGCTTGCCTTGTCGTGCCTTGTCTTGCCTGGAGTTTTTTAGCCTAGAATTGCCTTGCCTTGTTTTGCATAGAATTGCACTTCCTGGAATTATCCTGCCTTGCCTTGCTTTGCATTGCCTCAAATTGCCTTGTTTGGAATTGCCCTGCCTTCCCTTGCCTTGCCTTGCCTGGAATTACCTTTACTTGCTTAGGCTTGCATTGCTTCAAATTGCCTTGCCTGAAATTGCCCTGCATTTTTTGACTTGCTTTGCCTGGAATTCCGTTTCCTGAAATTTTCTGTTCTTGCCTTGCCTTGCAATGCCTTCCCTGGAAGTGCCTTGCCTAAAAACGCCTTGTCTGGAATAGCCTTGCCTAGTTTTATTTTGCCTTGCCTGGAATTGCCCTGTCTTTAATTGCCTTGCCTTGCCTAGAATTGCCTTGCCTGAGTTTGCCTTGTCTTGCCTTTTCTTGCCTTCACTTCCTTTGAAATGCCTTGCCTAAAATTGTTTTGACTTGACTTGCCTTGCCTTCCATGGAATTGTTTTGCATGGAATTGCCATGACTTTTCTAGCCTTGCCTGGCATAAAATTTTCTTGCTGGAATTGCCCTGTGTTGCCTTGTTTTGCCTTCACTTCCGTTGAATTACCTTGACTGGAATTGCCTT
This sequence comes from Saguinus midas, assembly GCA_021498475.1. Lineage (NCBI taxonomy): Eukaryota > Metazoa > Chordata > Mammalia > Primates > Cebidae > Saguinus > Saguinus midas. The sequence continues at coordinate 16,179 of JAKFGQ010000515.1, read as the reverse complement.
GACTTGATTGCCATTCCTTTCCTGGAATTGCCTTGCCTGGATTTGCCTTGCCTGAAATTACCTTGACTTTTCTTGCCTTGATATGCCTATAATGCCTTGCCTGAAATTTCTCTGCCTTGCCATGCTTTGCATTGCCTCAAATTGCCTTTCCTGGAATTTCCTTGCCTTGCCTTAACTTGCCCGAAATTGACTTGCATGAAATTGCTCTGCCTTGTTCTGGCTAGCCTGGCCTTGCTTGCAATTGCCTTGCCTTCCCTTGCTTTGACCTGCCTGGAAGTGCCTTGACTGGAATTGCCCTGCATTGCATTGCCTTGCCTTGCCTTGCCTGGAAATTTTTTGCCTGAAATTGGGCTGCCTTGTCTTGCCTTGATATGCCTGGAATTGCCTTGCCTGGAATTTCTCTACCCTGCCTGGCCTTGCATTGCCTCAAATTGCCTTGTCTGGAATTGCATTACCTGGAATTTTCTGTTCTTGCCTTGCCTTTCAATGCCTTGCCTGGAATCACCTTGTCTGTAATCGCCTTGCCTAGCCTTACCTTGCTTTGCCTGGAATTGCCTTGTCTTTAATTGCCTTGCCTTGTCTTGCCTAGAATTGCTTTGCCTGAGTTTGCCTTCACTTCCTTTGAATTGCCTTGCCTGGAATTGTTTTGACTTGACTTGCCTTGCCTTCCGTGGAATTGTTTTGCATGGAATTGCCATGACTTTTCTTGCCTTGCCTTGCATGGAATTTCCTTGCTGGAGTTGCCCTGTGTTGCCTTGCCTTGCCTTCACTTCCCTTGAATTACCTTGCCTGGAATTGCCTTGACTTGATTTTCCATGCCTTGCCTGGAATTGCCTTGACTGACATTACCCTGCCTTTTCTTGCCTTTATATGCCTATAATTGCATTGCCTGGAATTGCTCTGCCTTGCCATGCTTTGCATTGCCTCAAATTTTCTTGACTGAAATTTCCCTGCCTTCCTTTGCCTTGTTTTGCCTGGACTTACCTTTCCTTGATTAGGCTTGCATTGCCTTAAATTGCGTTTCCTGGAATTGTTTTGCATTGGCTTGCGTCGTCTTGCCTTGCCTAACATGGAATTGCCTTGCCTGGAGTGGCCTTGCCTAGCCTTTCCTTACCTTGCCTGGAATTGCCTTGCCTTGCCTCGCCTTTTGTTTACTGGAACTGCCTTGTCTGGAATTCCCTTGTCTCGTCTAGAATTGCCTTGCATGGAATTGCTTTGCATTGAATTGTTTTGCCTTGTCGTGCCTGAAATTACCTTGACAGAAATTTTCGTACTTTGTCTTGCCTTGCCTTTCCTGAAATTGTTTTGCCTGGAATTGCCATGCCTTTTCTTGCCTTGCCTTGCCTGGAATTTTTTTCCCTGGATTTGTCTTGTGTTACCTTGCCTTGCCTTCACTTCCTTTGAATTACCTTGCCTGGAATTGCCTTGACTTGATTTACCATGCTTTTTCTGGAATTGCCTTACCTAAACTTGCCCTGCATTTTCTTGCCTTGATATGACTATAATTGCGTTGCCTGAAATTGCTCTGCCTTGCCTTGCTTTGCATTGCCTCAAATTGCCTTGTTTGGAATTGCCCTGCCTTCCCTTGCCTTGCCTTGCCTGGAATTACCTTTACTTGCTTAGGCTTGCATTGCTTCAAATTGCCTTGCCTGAAATTGCCCTGCATTTTTTGACTTGCTTTGCCTGGAATTCCGTTTCCTGAAATTTTCTGTTCTTGCCTTGCCTTGCAATGCCTTCCCTGGAAGTGCCTTGCCTAAAAACGCCTTGTCTGGAATAGCCTTGTCTTTAATTGCCTTGCCTTGCCTAGAATTGCCTTGCCTGAGTTTGCCTTGTCTTGCCTTTTCTTGCCTTCACTTCCTTTGAAATGCCTTGCCTAAAATTGTTTTGACTTGACTTGCCTTGCCTTCCATGGAATTGTTTTGCATGGAATTGCCATGACTTTTCTAGCCTTGCCTGGCATAAAATTTTCTTGCTGGAATTGCCCTGTGTTGCCTTGTTTTGCCTTCACTTCCGTTGAATTACCTTGACTGAATTGCCTTGACTTGATTGCCATGCCTTTCCCGGAATTGCCTTGCCTGGAATTGCCTTCTCTGAAATTGCCCTAACTTGCTTGAAATTTCCTTGCCTGAATTGCCTTGACTAGTTTTTCTCACCTTGCCCAAATTTGCCATGCCTGAAATTGCCTTTTCTTGCCTTCCCTTTCATTGCCTGAACTGCCTAGTCTCAAATTCCTTGCCTCGCCTAGAATTGCCTTGCATGGAATTGCCTTGTCTTGATTTGACTTGCCTGGAATTGCTTTTCCTGAATTGTCTTGCCATATATGAAATTGCCTTGCCTAGAATTTCCTTTCTTCCTTTGCCTTGCCTTTCCTGGAATTGCCTTGCCTGAATTGCATTTTCTTACATTGCCTTGCATTGCCTTTCCTGAATTGCCTTAAATTGCGTTTCCTGGAATTGTTTTGCATTGGCTTGCGTCGTCTTGCCTTGCCTAACATGGAATTGCCTTGCCTGGAGTGGCCTTGCCTAGCCTTTCCTTACCTTGCCTGGAATTGCCTTGCCTTGCCTCGCCTTTTGTTTACTGGAACTGCCTTGTCTGGAATTCCCTTGTCTCGTCTAGAATTGCCTTGCCTTGCCTTGCATGGAATTGCTTTGCATTGAATTGTTTTGCCTTGTCGTGCCTGAAATTACCTTGACAGAAATTTTCGTACTGTCTTGCCTTGCCTTTCCTGAAATTGTTTTGCCTGGAATTGCCATGCCTTTTCTTGCCTTGCCTTGCCTGGAATTTTTTCCTGGATTTGTCTTGTGTTACCTTGCCTTGCCTTCACTTCCTTTGAATTGCCTTGCCTGAATTGCCTTGACTTGATTTACCATGCTTTTTCTGGAATTGCCTTACCTAAACTTGCCCTGCATTTTCTTGCCTTGATATGACTATAATTGCGTTGCCTGAAATTGCTCTGCCTTGCCTTGCTTTGCATTGCCTCAAATTGCCTTGTTTGGAATTGCCCTGCCTTCCCTTGCCTTGCATGGAATTCCATTGCCTTGAATAACCTTGCCTTGCCTAAAATAGCCTTGCCTGGCCTGGTCTGGAATTGTCTTGCAGAAAATTGCGCTGACTTGCCTGGAATTGCCTTGCCTTGAATCGCCTTGAGTAGTTATTCCTCACCTTGCCTGAAATTATTATAATTGAATTGCCATGCCTTGCATTTCATTGCCTGGAACTGCCTTTTCTGGAATTCCCTTGCCTCGCCTAAAATTGCCTTGCCTTGCCTTGCCTTCCCTTGCTTGGCCTTGCCTTGCCTGGAATTGTCCTGCCTGGTATTGCCTTTCCTTGCTTTGCCTTGCATTGCCTGGAATTGCCTTGCCTGAATTGCCTTACATTGCCTTACCTTGTCTTACCTGCCATTGCCAGGCCTGATATTTTCTTACCCTGACTTGTCTTGCCTTGCCTTGACTTGCCTTGAACTGCCTTTCCTGGAATTGCCTTGCCTATAATTGCCTTGCCTAAAATTGCCTTGCCTGGAATTGTATTGCCTTGCCTTACCTTGCCTTGCCTTTGACTGGAATTGCCCTACTTTTCTTGCCCTTGACGTTCCTTGAATTGTTTTGCCTGGAATTTCCATGCCTTTTCTTTTCTTGCTTTGCCTGGAATTGCCTTGCCTGAATTGTCCTTTTGCCTTACCTTGCTTATAATTGCCTTGCCTTTCTTGCCTTGCCTTGCAATGCCTTCCTGGAAGTGCCTTGCCTAAAAACACCTTGTCTGGAATAGCCTTGCCTGGCCTGGTCTGGAATTGTCTTGCAGAAAATTGCGCTGACTTGCCTGGAATTGCCTTGCCTTGAATCGCCTTGAGTAGTTATTCCTCACCTTGCCTGAAATTATTATAATTGAATTGCCATGCCTTGCATTTCATTGCCTGGAACTGCCTTTTCTGGAATTCCCTTGCCTCGCCTAAAATTGCCTTGCCTTGCCTTGCCTTCCCTTGCTTGGCCTTGCCTTGCCTGGAATTGTCCTGCCTGGTATTGCCTTTCCTTGCTTTGCCTTGCATTGCCTGGAATTGCCTTGCCTGAATTGCCTTACATTGCCTTACCTTGTCTTACCTGCCATTGCCAGGCCTGATATTTTCTTACCCTGACTTGTCTTGCCTTGCCTTGACTTGCCTTGAACTGCCTTTCCTGGAATTGCCTTGCCTATAATTGCCTTGCCTAAAATTGCCTTGCCTGGAATTGTATTGCCTTGCCTTACCTTGCCTTGCCTTTGACTGGAATTGCCCTACTTTTCTTGCCCTTGACGTTCCTTGAATTGTTTTGCCTGGAATTTCCATGCCTTTTCTTTTCTTGCTTTGCCTGAATTGCCTTGCCTGAATTGTCCTTTTGCCTTACCTTGCTTATAATTGCCTTGCCTTTCTTGCCTTCACTTCCTTTGAAATGCCTTGCCTAAAATTGTTTTGACTTGACTTGCCTTGCCTTCCATGGAATTGTTTTGCATGGAATTGCCATGACTTTTCTAGCCTTGCCTGGCATAAAATTTTCTTGCTGGAATTGCCCTGTGTTGCCTTGTTTTGCCTTCACTTCCGTTGAATTACCTTGACTGGAATTGCCTTGACTTGATTGCCATTCCTTTCCTGGAATTGCCTTGCCTGGATTTGCCTTGCCTGAAATTACCTTGACTTTTCTTGCCTTGATATGCCTATAATGCCTTGCCTGAAATTTCTCTGCCTTGCCATGCTTTGCATTGCCTCAAATTGCCTTTCCTGGAATTTCCCTGCCTTCCTTTTCCTTGCCTTTCCTGGAATTACCTTTCCTTGCCTAGGCTTGCAATGCCTTAAATTGCCTTCCCTGGAATTGCTTTGCATTGGCTTGAATTGTCTTGCCTTGTCTTACATGGAATTGCCTTGCCTGGAATCGACTTGCCTAGCCTTTCTTTACCTTGCCTGGAATTCCCTTGCCTTGCCTTGCCGTGCTTTGCCTTTCCTTGCCATGCCTAGCCTTTTCTTACCTTGCCTGAGATTGCTTTGCCTTGCCTGGAATTGCTTTGCCTTTCCTCGTTTTTCAGTGCCTGGAACTGCCTTGTCTGGAATTCCCTTGCCTCGTCTAGAATTGCCTTGCATGAAATTGCTTTGCGTTGAATTGTTTTGCATTGTCTTGCCTGAAATTGTCTTGACAGAAATTGAGCTACTTTACCTTGCCTTGCCTTTTCTGGAATTGTTTTGCCTGGAATTTTCATGCCTTATCTTGCCTTGCCTTGCCTGGAATTTTTTTGCCTGGGGTTGCCTTGTGTTGTGTTGCCTTGCTTCACTTCCTTTGAAGTGCTTCACTTCACTTGCCTTGCCTGGAATTGCCTTGACTTGACTTGCCATGCCTTTCCCGGAATTGCCTTGCCTGGAATTGCCTTCTCTGAAATTGCCCTAACTTGCTTGAAATTTCCTTGCCTGGAATTGCCTTGACTAGTTTTTCTCACCTTGCCCAAATTTGCCATGCCTGAAATTGCCTTTTCTTGCCTTCCCTTTCATTGCCTGGAACTGCCTAGTCTCAAATTCCCTTGCCTCGCCTAGAATTGCCTTGCATGGAATTGCCTTGTCTTGATTTGACTTGCCTGGAATTGCTTTTCCTGGAATTGTCTTGCCATATATGAAATTGCCTTGCCTAGAATTTCCTTTTCTTCCTTTGCCTTGCCTTTCCTGGAATTGCCTTGCCTGAATTGCATTTTCTTACATTGCCTTGCATTGCCTTTCCTGGAATTGCCTTAAATTGCCTTACATTGCCTTATATTTTCTTACCTGCAATTGCCTGGTCTGGTCTTTTTTTAACCATGCCTTGTCTTATCTTGCCTGGAACTGCCTGTCCTGGAATTGCCTTGCCTAGAATTGCCTTGCCTTGCTTTACCTTGCCTTACCTGGTTTCTCCTTGAAATTGCCCTACTTTACCTTGCCTTTCCTTTTCTGGAATTGTTTTGTCTGGAATTACCATGCCTTTTCTTTTCTTGCCTTTCTTGTAATTTCCTTGCCTTCCCTTGCCTTGCATGGAATTCCATTGCCTTGAATAACCTTGCCTTGCCTAAAATAGCCTTGCCTGGCCTGGTCTGGAATTGTCTTGCAGAAAATTGCGCTGACTTGCCTGGAATTGCCTTGCCTTGAATCGCCTTGAGTAGTTATTCCTCACCTTGCCTGAAATTATTATAATTGGAATTGCCATGCCTTGCATTTCATTGCCTGGAACTGCCTTTTCTGGAATTCCCTTGCCTCGCCTAAAATTGCCTTGCCTTGCCTTGCCTTCCCTTGCTTGGCCTTGCCTTGCCTGGAATTGTCCTGCCTGGTATTGCCTTTCCTTGCTTTGCCTTGCATTGCCTGGAATTGCCTTGCCTGGAATTGCCTTACATTGCCTTACCTTGTCTTACCTGCCATTGCCAGGCCTGATATTTTCTTACCCTGACTTGTCTTGCCTTGCCTTGACTTGCCTTGAACTGCCTTTCCTGGAATTGCCTTGCCTATAATTGCCTTGCCTAAAATTGCCTTGCCTGGAATTGTATTGCCTTGCCTTACCTTGCCTTGCCTGGTATTGCCTTGACTGGAATTGCCCTACTTTGCCTTGCCTTGACGTTCCTGGAATTGTTTTGTCTGGAATTACCATGCCTTTTCTTTTCTTGCCTTTCTTGTAATTTCCTTGCCTGGTATTGCCTTGACAGAATTGCATTGCCTTGCCTTACCTTGCCTTTCGTGGAATTGCCTTGCCTGTAATTGCCTTGTCTTGCATTGTTTTGCTGAAATTGTATTGCCTGAAATTGCCTTGCCTGAAATGGACTTGTCTGGAATTGTCTTGCCTTTCTTGCCTTGTATTGGCTGGAATTGTCTTGCTTGAATTGCCTTGTTCTGCCTTGACATGCCTGGAATTGCCCAATCTTGAATTTTCTTGCATTGCCTTGCCTTCCATTGCCTGGAATTGCCTTTTTTGAAATAGCGTTGCCTTTTTTTGCCTTGCCTTGAATTGCGTTGGCTAAAATTTATTTTCCCTGCCTTGCCTTGCCTTTCCTGAAATTGCCCTGTCTTGCCTTTTCTGGCTTGGCCTTGCCTGCAATTCCCTTCCCTTGCCTTGCCTAAAATTGCCTTGACTTGAATTGCTCTACTTTGCCTTGCCTTGCCTTTCCTGGAATAGTTTTGCCTGGAATTTTCATGGTTTTATTGCCTTGCCTTGCCTGGAATTGTCTTGCTTGCAATTGTTATGCCTAGCTTGCCCTGCCTAGAATAGCCTTGCCTGGCCTGGTCTGGAATTGTCTTGCAGAAAATTGCGCTGACTTGCCTGGAATTGCCTTGCCTTGAATCGCCTTGAGTAGTTATTCCTCACCTTGCCTGAAATTATTATAATTGAATTGCCATGCCTTGCATTTCATTGCCTGGAACTGCCTTTTTCTGGAATTCCTTGCCTCGCCTAAAATTGCCTTGCCTTGCCTTGCCTTCCCTTGCTTGGCCTTGCCTTGCCTGGAATTGTCCTGCCTGGTATTGCCTTTCCTTGCTTTGCCTTGCATTGCCTGGAATTGCCTTGCCTGGAATTGCCTTACATTGCCTTACCTTGTCTTACCTGCCATTGCCAGGCCTGATATTTTCTTACCCTGACTTGTCTTGCCTTGCCTTGACTTGCCTTGAACTGCCTTTCCTGGAATTGCCTTGCCTATAATTGCCTTGCCTAAAATTGCCTTGCCTGGAATTGTATTGCCTTGCCTTACCTTGCCTTGCCTGGTATTGCCTTGACTGGAATTGCCCTACTTTGCCTTGCCTTGACGTTCCTTGAATTGTTTTGCCTGGAATTTCCATGCCTTTTCTTTTCTTGCTTTGCCTGGAATTGCCTTGCCTGGAATTGTCCTTTTTTGCCTTACCTTGCTTATAATTGCCTTGCCTTTTCTTGCCTTGCCTAGGATTGCCTTGCCTGGGATACCCTTGTCTTGCCGTGCTTGCCTTGCGTGAAATTGTCTTGCCTGGAATTACCTTGCCTGAAATGTCGTGCTTTTCCTTGTCTAGAATTGCCTTGCCTTGCATTGCCTGGAATTGCCTTGCCTGAAATTGCCTTGCCTTGCCTGGTATTGCCTTGACTGGAATTGCCCTGGTTTTCTGAAATTGCCTTGCCTTGCCTTGCCTTGCCTTTTCTTTTAATTGACTTACCTTGCCTTGCCTGGAATTGCCCTGCATTGTCTTCCCTTGATATGCCTGGAATTGCCTTGCCTGGAATTGCTCTGTTTTGCCTTAACTTGCATTTCTTCAAATTGCCTTGCCTGGAATAGTCTTGACATGATGGCCTTGTCTTGCCTTACCTGAAATTGCCTTGCCTTGCCTGGAATTGTTTTTATGAAATTACCTTGTCTTGTCTTGTTTTGCCTTATTTTGCCTGGATTGTCTTGTGTGGAATTTTCTTGCCTTTCTTTGCCTTAACTTACCTGAAATTGTCTTGCCTGGCCTTGACTTGCCTGGCCTAAAATTGCCTTGACTGGAATTGCCCTGGTTTTCTGAAATTGCCTTGCCTGAAATTTTACTGCCTTGCCTTGCCTAGCATTGCCTCAAGTTGCCTTGCCTGAAATTGCCCTGCCTTCCTATTTTTTGCATTAGCTAGAATTGCCTTGCCTTGGTTGCCTTGCCTTGCCAGGAATTGCCTTGCCTAGTATTGCCTTACTTATCTTGGTCTTGCCTTGCCTGAAATTACCTTCTCTGGAATAGCCTTGCCTTTCCTTGCCTGAAATTGTTTTTCCTGGAATCCCATCTTGCCTTGCCTTTCGTTCCCTCTCCAAAAATTTCTTTGCCTGAAATTGCCTTGATTTGCCTTGTCTTGCCTTGCCTGGAATTGCCTTGCCTGGAGTTGCCTTGCCTTGCTTTCCATGCCTTGCCTTGCCTGGAATTGCCTTGCCTGAAATTGTCTTTAGTTCCTTTGCCTTGCTTTGCCTGGAATTGCCTTTTCTTGCTTTGCCTTGCATTTCCTGGAATTGCCTTGCCTGGAATTGCCTTACATTGCCTTACCTTGCATTACCTGCAATTGTTTTGCCTGGTATTTTCTTACCCTGCCTTGTCTTGCCTTGCCTTGCCTAGAACTGCTTTTCCTGAAATTGCCTTGCCTAGAATTTCCTTGCCTGGTATTGCCTTGACAGAATTGCATTGCCTTGCCTTACCTTGCCTTTCGTGGAATTGCCTTGCCTGTAATTGCCTTGTCTTGCATTGTTTTTGCTGAAATTGTATTGCCTGAAATTGCCTTGCCTGAAATGGACTTGTCTGGAATTGTCTTGCCTTTCTTGCCTTGTATTGGCTGGAATTGTCTTGCTTGGAATTGCCTTGTTCTGCCTTGACATGCCTGGAATTGCCCAATCTTGAATTTTCTTGCATTGCCTTGCCTTCCATTGCCTGGAATTGCCTTTTTTGAAATAGCGTTGCCTTTTTTTGCCTTGCCTTGAATTGCGTTGGCTAAAATTTATTTTCCCTGCCTTGCCTTGCCTTTCCTGAAATTGCCCTGTCTTGCCTTTTCTGGCTTGGCCTTGCCTGCAATTCCCTTCCCTTGCCTTGCCTAAAATTGCCTTGACTTGAATTGCTCTACTTTGCCTTGCCTTGCCTTTCCTGGAATAGTTTTGCCTGGAATTTTCATGGTTTTTATTGCCTTGCCTTGCCTGGAATTGTCTTGCTTGCAATTGTTATGCCTGCTCTTGCCCTGCCTAGAATAGCCTTGCCTGGGATAGCCTTGCTGTGCTGTGCTTGCCTTTTCTGAAATTGCCTTGCATGAAATTACCTTGCCTGCAATTGTTGTGCTTTGCCTTGTCCAGAATTGCGCTGCCTGGAATCGCCTTGCTGAGCTTTGCCTTTCCTTTTTTAGATTTGCCTTTCCTGGAGCTGCCTTGCCTTGTTTTACCTGGAATTGCCTTGCTTGAAATGGCTTTGCCTTTAATTGCCTTGTCTTTCCTTGACTGGAATTGCCTTGCCAAAAATTGTATTGCCTTGCCTTACCTGGAATTGTCTTGCGTGAAATTGACTTTATCTGCCTTGTCTTGCCTTGCCTGGACTTGGCATATTTGAAATTGTTTTATTTTGGAATTACCTTGTTTTGTATTGCCTTGCCTTGCCTTACCTGGAATTGCCTTGCCTGAAATTGTCTTTACCTGCCTTGTCTTGCCTTTCCTGGACTTGGAATGTTTGAAATTGTTTTATTTTGAAATTACCTTGCTTTGTATTGCCTTGCCTTGCCTGGATTGCCTTGCGTGGAATTTCCATGCCTGGCCTTGCCTTACCTTGCCTGGAATTGCCTTGCCTGGCCTTGCCTGGCCTGGCCTTGAATGGCCTTGCCTTGCATTGCCTTAAATTGCTTACCTGAAAATGCACTGCCTTCTTTTGTTTTGCCTTGCCTGGAATTGCCTTGACTGGAATAGCCTTACCTAGCCTTGCCTTGCCTTGCCTGAAATTGCCATCTCTGGAATAGCCTTGCCTTGCTTTGCCTGGAATTGCGTCCTGCATTGCCTTTTCTTCTTTTGCCAAAAATTTTCTTGCCTGAAACTGCCTTGACTTGCCTTTCCTAGAATTTCCTTGCCTGAACTTGCCTTGCCTTGTCTTGCTTTTTCTTGCCTGGAATTTCCTTGAATTGCCTTGTCTTGCCTTGCTTAGGATTGCCTTGTCTTCCATTACCTGAAATTATCTTGCCTAAAATTGTCTTTTTTTGTCTTGCATTGCCTGGAATTGCCATTCTCGCAATTGCCTTGCCTGAAACTGTCTTTCGTTTTCTTTCCTTTTCTTGCCCTGCCTTGCCTTTTTTGGCCCAGAATTGCCTTGCCTTGCCTAAAATTGCCTTGCCTTCAATTTTCTTGCCTTCCTTTGACTGGAAATGCATTACATGAAATTGCCCTGCCTTGCCTGGAATTGCCTTGCCTGAAATCACCTTGCCAAGATTTTACTTATTTGCCTGAATTGCCTTGCCTTGCCTTGCCTTGCCTTGCCTTGCCTTGCCTCTCGTTGCCTGCAACAGCCTTGTGTGGAATTCCCTAGCCTGACCTAGAATTGCCTTGCATGGAATTGCCTTGCCTTGCTTTGATTTGCCTGAAATTTGCTTCCCTTATTTTACCTGGAATTGCCGGCCTGGAATTGCCTTACCTTTAATTGCCTTGTCTTGCCTTGACTAAAATTGCATTGGCAAGAATTGCCTTGCCTTGCCTTACCTGAAATAGTCTTGAATGAAATTGTCTTTAACTGCCTTGTCTTGTCTTGCCTTACCTGGACTTTTTTTTTTTTTTAATTACCTTGCTTTATCTTGCTTTGCCTTGCCTTGACTGGATTGACTTGAATTGAATTTTTTTGTATTGCATTGCTGTAACTTGCCTGGAATTTTCTTGCCTGGCCTTGCCTTGCCTGGCTAGAGGTTGCCTTGCTGAGAATTGCCCTGTCTTGCCTTTCCTTGCCTTGATTCAAAATGTCTTGCCTAAAATTGCCCTGCCGTTTTTTGCCTTGCCATGGTTGGAATGCCTTGCTTGGAATTGCTTCCACTTCCCTTACCTTACCTTGTCTGAAATTGCATTGCCTGAAATTTCCTTTCCATGCTTGGCCTTGAATTGCCTGAAACTTCCTCGTCGGGAACTGCCTTACCTTTTCTTACCATGCCTTACCTGCAATTGCCTTGCCTGGTATTTTCCTTTTCTACCTTGTCTTGCCTTGCCTTTTATGGAGCTGCCTTTCCGGGAATTGCCTTGCCTAGAATTGCCTTCCCTTGCTTTGAATTGCGTTGTTTGCCTTGCCTTGCCTTCAATTCCTTTGAATTGCCTTGCCTGGAATTGCGTTGATGTGGCTTGACTTCTCTGAAATTGACTTGCGTTGCCTCGCCTTTCATTGCCTGAAACTATCTTGTCTAGAATTCCCTTGCCTCGCCTAGAATAGCCTTGCATGTAATTTCCTGACCCTGGCTAAACATGCCTAAAATTGCCTCACCTGGAATTGCCTTGCCTTGCCTTGCCTTGCATGCCTGGAATTGCCTTGCGTGGAATTGCCTTTCCTTGCTTTACCTTTTACTGTCTGGAATTTTCTTCTCTTATATTGCCTAATATTGCCTTACCTGCAATTGCCTTGCTTGGTATTTTCTCTCTTCTTTTTAATTTTTATTGCATTTTAGGCTTGAGGTACATGTGCAGAACGTACAAGATAATTGCATATGTACATACATGGCAGTGTGTTTTGCTGCCTTCCTCCCCTTCACCTACATTTGGCATTTCTACCCAGGCTATCCCTCCCAAGCTCCCACCCCGCTGTCCCTCTCCTATTCCCCTCAATAAACCACAGTGTGTAGTACCCCCTCCCTGTGTCCATCTGTTCTCAGTTTTCTCACCTACTTATGAGTGAGAATATGTGCTATATCCTTTTCTGTTCTTGTGTCAGTTTGCTGAGAATGATGCTCTCCAGATTCATCCATGTCCTTACAAAAAAAACAAACTCATCATTTTTTAAAATATTTTTTGTAAAGCTTTGTCCATGGGTTTAATTCCAAGGGTGTTATAGCATTATCTTTTTTTTAATTTTTATTGCATTATACGTTTTGGGATACATGTGCAGAACGTGCAAGATAGTTGCATAGGTACACACATCGCAGTGTGTTTTGCTGCCTTCCTCCCCCTCACCCACACTTGGAATTTATCCCCACGCAATCCCTCCCCAGCCTCCCCCACTGTCCCGCCCCTATTTAACCCAATAGACTCCAGTGTGTAGTAGACCCCCTCCATGTGTCCATGTGTTCTCATTTTCCTCACCCGCATATGAGTGACAATATGCGGTATTTCCTTTTCTGTTCTTGTGTCAGTTTGATGAGAATGATGTTCTCCAGATTCATCCATGTCCTTACAAAGGACATAAACTCATAATTTTTGATTGCTGCATAATATTCCATGGTGTATATGTACCACATTTTCCCAATCCAGTCTATCATCGATGGGCATTTGGGTTGGTTCCAGGACTTTGCTATTGTAAACAGTGCTGCAATGAACATTGGTGTGCATGTGTACTTATAGTAGAACGATTTATAGTCCTTTGGATATATACCCAGTAAAGGGATTGCTGGGTCAAATGGATTTCCATTTCTAGGTACTTGAGGAATCGCCACACTGTCTTCCACAATGGTTGAGCTAATTTACACTCCCACCAACAGTGTAAGAGTGTTCCTTTTCCTAAGCATCCTCTCCAGCATCTGCTGTCTCCAGATTTTTTAATGATCGCCATTCTAACTGGCATGAGATGGTATCTCAATGTGGTTTTGATTTGGATCTCTCTAATGACCAGTGATGATAAGCATTTTTTCATATGTTTGTTGGCCTCATGTATGTCTTCCTTTGTAAAGTGTCTGTTCATATCCTTTGCCCATTTTTGAATGGGCTTGTTTGTTTTATTCCTGTACATCTGTTTGAGTTACTTGTAAATTCTGAATATCAGCCCTTTGTGAGATCGTAAACTGCAAAGATTTTTTTCCCATTCTGATGGCTGCTGATTCACTCAGTGACTGGAACTTCTTCCGTGCAGAAGCTGTGGAGTTTGTCCCATTTTTTTGGCTTTTTTGCCAATTTTTTGGTGCTTTTGGTGTTTTGGAAGTCAAACAGACAAATGGGACTAATCAAACTCCACAGCTGCGGCAAAGAAACAGTCACTAGAGTGAATCGGCAACCATCAGAATGGGAAAAATCTTGCAGTTTACACATCTGACAAAGGGCTGATATCCAGAATTTACAAAGAACTCAAACAGATTTACAGGAAAAATAAACAAGCCCATTCAAAATGGGCAAAGGATATGAACAGAAACTTTACAAAGAAGACATACATGAGGCCAATAAACATATGAAAAGTGCTCATCGTCATTGGTCATTAGAGAGATGCAAATCAAACACACATTGAGATACCATCTCACACCAGTTAGAATGGCGATCATTAAAAATCTGGAGACAGCAGATGCTGGAGAGGATGGGAGAAATAGGAACACTCTTACACTGTTGGTGGGAGCGTAAATTAGTTCAACCATTGTGGAAGACAGTGTGGCGATTCCTCAGGGACCTAGAAATAAAATTCCATTTGACCCAGCAATCCCATTACTGGGTATCTATCCAAAGGACTATAAATCATTCTACTATAAGGACACATGCACACGAATGTTCATTGCAGCACTGTTTACAATAGCAAAGACCTGAACCAACCCAAATGCCCAACGATGATAGACTGGACTGGGAAAATGTCATATACACCATGGAATATTATGCAGCAATCAAAATGATGAGTTTGTGTCCTTTGTGGACATGGATGAATCTGGAGAACATCATTCTCAGCAAACTGACACAAGAACAGGAAAAAGAAATACCGATATACTCACTCATAGGTGGGTGAGAAAAATGAGAACACATGGACACAGAGAGGCAGTCTACTATACACTGGGGACTGTTCGGGGAATGGGAGAGACAGCGGGGGTCTGGGGATAGCCTGGGATGAATACCAAGTGTGGGTGAAGGAGGAAAGCAGCAAAGCACACTGCCATGTGTGTACCTATGCAACTATCTTGCTCGTTCTGCACATGTACCCCCAAACCTATAATGCAATAAAAATTAAAAAAAAAAAGTGGTGAGAGAGGTCATCCTTGTCTAGTGCCAGATTTCAAAGGGAATGCTTCCAGTATTTGCCCATTCAGTATGATATTGGCTGTTGGTTTGTCATAAATAGCTTTTATTACTTTGAGATATGTTCCATCAACACCAAGTTCATTGAGAGTTTTTAGCATAAAGGACTGTTGAATTTTGTCAAATGCCTTCTCTGCGTCAATTGAGATAATCATGTGGTTTTTCTTTTTGCTTCTGTTTATGTGGTGAATTACATTTACAGACTTGCATATTTTGAATTCATCCCCGGGATGAATCCTACTTGATCATGATGGATATGTTCTTTAATGTGCTGTTGCAATCGGTTTGCCAGTATTTTATTGAAGATTTTGCACCTATGTTCATCATGGATATTGGCCTGAAGTTTTCTTTTCTTGTTGAGTCTCTGCCGGGTTTCGGTATCAGGATGATGTTGGTCTCATCAAATGATTTGGGAAGGGTTCCCTCTTTTTGAATTATTTGGAATAGTTTCAGAAGAAATGGTACCAGATCCTCTTTGTGTGTCTGGTAGAATTCAGCTGTGAACCCATCTGGACCTGGGCTTTTTTTGTGTGGTAGGCTTTTAATTGCTGCCTCAACTTCAGACCTTGTTATTGGTCTATTCATAGTTTTGGCTTCCTTCTGGTTTAGGCTTGGGAGGACACAGGCGTCCAGGAATTTATCCATTTCTTCCTGGTTTACTAATTTATGTGCATAGAGTTGTTTGTAGTATTCTCTGATGATGGTTTGAATTTCTGTGGAATCTGTGGTGATTTCCCATTTATCATTTTTTATTGCATCTATTTTGTTGTTGTCTCTTTTCTTTTATATCAGTCTGGCTAGTGGTCTGTATATTCTGTTGATCTTTTTGAAAAACTAGCTCTTGGATTTATTGATTTTTTGAAGAGTTTTTCTTGTCTCTATCTCCTTCAGTTCTGCTCTGATCTTAGTTATTTATTATCTTTGGCTAGGTTTTGAGCCTCTTTGATCTTGATCCTCTAGTTCTTTCAATTTTGACGATAGGGTGTTTATTTTGAATCTCTCCACTCTTCTCATGTGGGCACTTATTGCTATGTATTTTCCTCTACAGACTGCTTTAAATGTGTCCCGAGATTCTGGTACGTTTTGTCTTCATTCTCGTTGGTTTTGAAGAGCTTCTTTATTTCTGCCTTCATTTCATTATTTATTCAATCAACATTCAAGAGCCAGTTGTTCACTTTCCATGAAGCTGTGTGGTTCGGAGTTATTTTCTGAATTCTGCTTTCCAACTTGATTGCACTATGGTCTGAGAGACTGTTCGTTATGATTTCAGTTCTTTTGCATTTGCTAAGGAGTGCTTTACTTCCAATTATGTGGTCAATTTTGGAGTAGGTGTGATGTGGCGCTGAGAAGAATGTATATTCTGTGGATTTGCGGTGGAGAGTTCTGTAAATATTTATCAGAATTCCTTGATCCAGGTATGAGTTCAAGTCCTGGATATCCTTGTTAATTTTCTGTCTGGTTGATCTGTCTGCTATTGACAGTGGAGTGTTAAAGTCTTCCATTATTATTGTGTGGGAGTCTAAGTCTCTTTGAAAGTCA
>JAKFGQ010000514.1:0-21405 GCA_021498475.1 Saguinus midas | reverse complement strand
CTCATTCAGAGATTCACTGAATAATACAAATAAATCCTCCTCTCTGCTGTGTGTATGCCCAACTTCTCTGTGTATTTACCTCTCTTCTCTTTGCATTCCCTTCTCTCCTGTGTGGGTCTTCCTCACTCCTGTGTGTATACCTCTCTCTTGTGTGTATCCTTCTCTCTGCTGTGTGTATACTCCTCTCTCCTGTGTGTATCCGTCTCTCTCCTGTATGTATTCTCTTTTTCCTATGTGAACCCTCATCTCTCCTGTGTGTATCACCCTCTCCTGTGTGTATTCTTCTCTCTCCTGTGTGTATACTTCTGTCTACCGTGTGTATTCTTCCCTCATTTGTTTGTTTCCTCCTCTCTCCTGTGTGTATTTTCTTCTTTCCTGTGTGTATTCTTTTCACTCCTGTGTGTATTCCCCTCTCCTGTGTGTATCTTTCTCTAACCAGTGTGTATCCTCCTTACTCCTGTGTGTATCCTCCTCTCTTCTCTATGTAACTTTTATCTCTCCGTGTGTATCACCCCTCTCTCCTGTGTGTATCCACCCTCTCTCCTGTGTGTATCTTCCCTCTCTCCAGTTTGTATCTTCCTCTCTCTTGTGTGTATCCTCTCTCCTGTGTGTATCCTCTTCTCTGCTGTGTGTATCCTCCTCTCTCCTGTGTGTACGCCCCACTCTCCTGTGTGTATCTCCCTGTCCTGTGTGTATTTTCCTCTCTTTTGTGTGTATTTTTCTTTCTCTTGTGTGTATCCGCCTCTCCTGTGTTTATCGTCTTGTTTTTTGTGTGTATTCCCTTTCCTATGTGTATCTTCCTCTCGCCTTTGTGTATCCTCTTCTCTCCTCGGTGTATCTTCCTCTCTGCTGTGTGTATCCCCCTCTCGTTTGTGTATCCTCCTCTCTCTTTTGTGTATTTTACTTTCTACTGTGTGTACCCTTCTGTCTCCTGTGTGTATCACGCCACTCCTATGTGTATTCTACTCTCTCCTATGTATATTTTCCCTCTGTCTTGTGTGTTTTCTCCTCTCTCCTGCATGTATCCTCCACTCTTTTGTGTTTATCCTCCTCTCTCATGTGTATTCTCCAATCTCCTGCGTGTATCCTCCTCTCTTCTATCTGTATTATTCTCTTTTTTGTGTGTATCCTTTTCTGTTTTGTTTTTATTATTTTTTTCTCTGTGTGTATCTCCCTCTCTCCTGTGTGTATTCCCCTTCCTCCTGTGTGTATGCTTCACACTCCGGTGTTTACCCCCCTCCCTTTTTTGTGTATTCACCCTCTCTGCTGTGTGTATCCTCCTCTTTCCTGTGCGTAGGCCCCTCTTTTCTGTGTGTATCCCCCTCTCCTTTGTGTATCCCCCTCTTTCCTCTGTGTATAACCCCTATTCTGTGTTTATATTTTCCGCCTTTGTGTTTCCCCCTCTCTCCTGTGTGTTTCCTCTCTCCTTTGTGTATCCTCCTCTCTCCTGTGTGTATCTTCCTTTGTTTTGTGTTTATTTTCATCCCTATGTTAGTATCTCCCTCTTCTTTGTGTGTATCTCCCACTCTCCTGTGTGTATCCTCCTCTCTTCTCTGTGTATTCTCCTCTCGCCTGTGTGTATCTTTCTCTCTCGTGTGTATATCTGTCTCTATTCTGCCTGTATCCTCCTCTCTCCTGTGTGTATCCTCCTCTATCCTGTGTTTACCCTTCTCTCTCCTGCGTGTATTTTTTTTTCTACTGTGTGTTTCCTCCTCTCTTTTGTGTGCATCCTCCTCTCTCTTGTGTGTATCCCATTCTCCTCTGTGCATCCTCCTCTCTCCTGTTGGTATTCCTTCTCTCTTCTGTGCGTATCCCTCCTTTCTCCTGTGTGTAACACCCTCCATCCTGTGTGTATTTCTTCTCTCTCCTGTGCATATCCCCTTCTCTCCTTTGTGTATCTCCTCTTTCCTGTGTGTATCTTCCGCTCTGCTGTGTGTATCCTGTTTTCTCCTGTGTCTACACCCCTCTCCTACGTGTATCCCCTTCTGTGTGTTTCCTTCTTTTTCATGTATTTATCCCTTTTTCTCCTGTGTGTATTCCCCTCTTCTGTGTGTAAGCCCCTCTCTCCTGTGTGTATCTCCCTCTCCTGTGTTTATCCTCCTCTCTCCTGTGTGTATTTTCCTGTCTCCTGCATGTATCCAACGCTTTTGTGTGTACTCCCTCTCTCCTGTGTGTATTCCCCTCTCCTCTGTGGGTATTCTTCACACTTTTCTGTGTATCCTCCTCTCTTTTGTGTGTATGCTTCCCTCTTCTGTGTGTATCCCGCTTCCCCTGTGTTTATCCTTCTCTCTCCTGTGTGTATCCTCTTTTCTGTGTGTATCTTCTTCGC
Source organism: Saguinus midas (assembly GCA_021498475.1). Classification (NCBI taxonomy): domain Eukaryota; kingdom Metazoa; phylum Chordata; class Mammalia; order Primates; family Cebidae; genus Saguinus; species Saguinus midas. The sequence continues at coordinate 19,076 of JAKFGQ010000514.1, read as the reverse complement.
TCCTGTGTGTATCTTCGCTGTCCCCTGTGTGTACCCCCCTCTCATTTGTGTATTTTCCTCTATGTTGTGTGTATCCTGCTCTTTTCTGTGTGTATGCCCCTCTCTCCTGTGTGTATTCCCATCCCCTGTATGTATTCTCCTCTTTTCTGTGTGTATCTTCCTCTTTTGTGTGTATCCCCCTCTCCTGTGTGTATGCTCCTGTCTCCTCGTGTATCCTCTACTGTCCTGTGTGTATCTTCCTCTCTCCTGTGTGTATCCTCCTCTCTTCTGTATTTATCCCCATCCCCCTCTGTGTATCCCTCTGTCTCCTGTGTGTATCCCAATCTCTCCTATGTGTATTCTTCCATCATTTGTGTGTATCCTCCTTTCGCCTTTGTGTATCTTCCTCTCTCCTGTGTGCATCCTCCTCTCTCTTGTGTGCATTTTCTTCTTTTCTGTGTTTATTCCCCTCTCTCCTGTTTGTATCCTCCTTTCTCCTGTTTGTATCCTCCCTTCACCTGTGTGTATCCTCCTCTCTCTTGTGTGTATCCTCTTCTTTCCTGTGTGAATCCTTCTCAGTCCTGTGTTCCCCCTCTCCTGTGTGTACCTTTCTCTCTCCAGTGTGTATTTTCCTTTTTTCTCTGTTTATTTTTCTTCCTCTTGTGTGTATCATTTTTCTCTCCTGTGTATATCAACCCTTTTTGTGTGTGTATTTCACCTCTCTCTTGTGTGTATCCCTTCTCTCTCAAGTTTGTATTCCTCTCTCCTATTTGTAACTACATTTATTTTGTGTGTATACTTTCTTTCTCCTGTGTCTATTTCCCTCTCTTCTCTGTGTATCCCCTCTCTCCTGTGTGTATCCTCCTCTCTGCTGTGTGTATCCTTTTTTTTCCTGTGTGTACGCTGCTCTCTCCTGTGTGTTTTCCCCTGTTCTGTGTGTACCTTTCTCTTTCTTAGCTGTGTGCATTTCATTCCTGTGTGGCTATATATTTCCTGAGTATTTTCCAGATATATATGATTCTTCACTGAGGAACTGAATAACTGTCAAGTACACCTGACATTTTTATACATCTGTATATTCTGTGTGGCTGAGTCGTGATTCCTATATCTCTCAGGCTTTTTACATTCATCTGTAAATGAGTGGCTATGAAATAGAATCCTGACTTCCTAGGTGTCTGTTATTTAGTTAGGCTCTGACTTTGTATATGAAATAGAATTCTGACTACTTATAGGTTCTTTACCCCTTTCTGAAGAAATGTGTAATATCGTCCAGAGTATTTTTCAGGTGTATTATTCACTGAGGCTTTAAAACTTTGGCCATATGAAATTGTTTGTAGTCTCTCTTATTGACTCTGTCTCTAAATATTTCATATGGAATAGACTATTGACTATTCCAAAGTTGTGATTGAGGCTTTGATTTTTGTTATAAATTAGACTAGTGTCTATGTCCCATGTGCATTATTCCTTGGCTGTAATTAAGAGGCTATGAGAAGCACTCCAAAACTTCCTGTGTGTCACTAGTGAGACCTTTTTTGACATGTACAGTGTCTATCCTAATTTTATTATTCAGTGGATCTCTCCTGAGTGGCTATATCTGCTGAGTATTTACATTTGCATTATTCTGTGTTTATGAGTCTCCTGAATGCCAGACTATCCACAAGTGCATTATCACTGAGGCTATCAATGTTCCCAAATGAAATAGACTCCTGGCTACTCCGGTCTGTATTATTTCGAGACCCTGAATGAATGTCCATCTAGACTCAAATTATTCTCCAGGTGTATTATTCAGTGAGCCTCAGAAGATGTCATACTAATTAGATTTCTTATATCAAGGGTCTGTCTTATGCACTGAGGCTCTGAATATGTGTCTACATGAAAGAGTCTCCTGACTACACCCTTTTCAATGACACTTGAATGAGAGGCCACATGAAAAGTATCCTGACTATTCCACTGGTGTGCATATTTAGTGAGACTCTGAATGTGTATCCTTATTTATCCAGGTGTATATTAGTGAGGCTCTTAGCCATAGAAAAGAGACTTGACTATTCTCCAGTGTGAATTATTTAGTGATTCTAAATCAGTCTAAAAATAGACTCAGACTATATCTGTGTAATATTCAGTGAGGTTGTTAAAGAGGGGCCATATCAGAATTCTCTCCACATGTGCATTATTCACTGTTTGTCTGAATGTGTATGACCACCCTCATTATCACCATGTGCATTATTTCAACAGGTTCCTGAGTGTCCATACCAAATAGACTCCTGAAACTCCCCAGGTGTGTATTCAGCTTACACTTAGAGTTCATATGAAATAGACTCCTGACTACCCCAGGTGTGTATCATTCAGGAATGCACTTAATTCATGGCTATTAAACAGTGTCCTGATTACTCCACAGAAGTTCATTATCACTGAAACTGAATGAGAGCCATACAATAGACACCTGACTATCTTCATTGTGTTACCTAAGGTTCTAAATGAGTGGTAGTATGAAATGGAATCCTGATAATTCCAGGTGTGTATCTCAGGAGGCTGAGTGGCCATATAAAAATGCTCAACTATTACCCTGGTGATTATTCCTGAGGATCGAAATGAGTGCTACATGGAGACTCTAACTCTTCCTCAGGTGTGTATTATTGAATGAGACCTGACTATTGAGACTCAGGTGTATTCCAGGTGTTCATTACAGAGACTCTGAATGTAGAATTTGAAGTAGATTGACTGTTTCTGAGGGTGTATTTTTCACAGAGGCCCTTTATGTGAAAGAGATTCCTGACTTATCAGATATACATGTTATTCATTAAAACACTGAAAGAGTGGCCTCCTTTTTACCCACAGGTGTTATTTTTCCACTCCAAACAAACCCCATATGAAATAGACTAGTGATTTCTCCATGTGCAATATTCAAAGAGGTTCTGTATGAGTGTCCATATAAAAGTCTTTTAACTCTCACACATGTGTGTCCATTCACTTGCTTTATTTTCTACCTGAATAGGGTATCCCTCCACATCTTTATTATGCACTGAAGCTCTGAATCCATATGAAATAGACTCCTTACTAATGCCCATTGCATTATTTCAATGCTGTGATGAGTGGCCATATGACCTGGACTCTGACTTCCTGTGTATTCTTCAGTCAGTTCTGAATGAGTGACCACATAAACAGACTCCTGACACTGTCCTCTTGACTATTTCCCAGCTCTGCATTTTCCACTGAGTTTCTGCGGTCATATCATAGTCTCCAGACACCTCCAGGTGTGCATTATTCAGTGCGTCTGTGAATAAGTGGCTATATATAATAAAATCCTGAGTATTTTCCAGATATATATGATTCTTCACTGAGGAACTGAATAACTGGCCATGTCAAGTACACTCCTGACATTTTTATACATCTGTAATATTCTGTGTGGCTCTGAATGAGTCGCCATAAAATAAAGATTCCTATATACTACTCAGGCGTGAGTTTTTACATTCATCTGTAAATGAGTGGCTATACGAAATAGAATCCTGACTTTCCCTAGGTGTCTGTTATTTAGTTAGGCTCTGACTTTGTGGCTATATGAAATAGAATTCTGACTACATTATAGGTGTTCTTTACTCAGTAAATCTCTGAAGAAATGCTACATGTAATATCGTCCAGAGTATTTTTCAGGTATTTATTATTCACTGAGGCTTTAAAACTTTGGCCATATGAAATTGTTTCCTGATTAGTCTACACGTGTAAATCATTGACTCTGTCTCTAAATATTTGGGCATATGGAATAGACTATTGACTATTCCAAAGTTTTGTATTACTGACTGAGGCTTTGATTTTGTGGCCATATAAATTAGACTAGTGTCTATGTTACCCATGTGCATTATTCCCTTGGCTGTAATTAAGAGGCTATGAGAAGCACACTCCTAAAACTATCCAAGGTGTGTGTCACTCAGTGAGACTCTTTTTTATGACCATAGGATACAGGAGGCAGTCTATCACAAATAATTTTATTATTCAGTGGATCTCTCCATGAGTGGCTATATGAAATAAACTGCTGAGTAATTTACATTTGTGCATCATTCATAGTGTTTATGAGTCAGTGGCCATAAAGAATGAAACCAGACTTATCCACAAGTGCATATTATTCACTGAGGCTATCAATGTGTTCCCAAATGAAATAGACTCCTGGCTACTCCAAAGGTCTGCATTATTTACCGAGACCCTGAATGAATGTCCATCGAAAATAGACTTCAAATTATTCTCCAGGTGTGTATTATTCAGTGAGCCTCAGAAGATGTGGTCATACTAATTAGATTTCTTTCTATATCAAGGGTCTGTCTTATGCACTGAGGCTCTGAATATGTGTCTACATGAAAGAGTCTCCTGACTACACGACATAATTCAATGACACATTGAATGAGAGGCCACATGAAAAAGTATCCTGACTATTCCACTGGTGTGCAATATTTAGTGAGACTCTGAATAAGGAGATACAAGTAAATTATTTATCCAGGCACAAGTGAGGCTCACAGCCATGGAGACTTCTGACTTCCCAGTGTGAATTATTTAGTGATTCTCTAAATCAGTGGCCATAAAATATAGACTCCAGACTATATCAGAAGTGTGTAATATTCAGTGAGGTTGTTAAAGAGGGGCCATATAAAACAGAATTCTAAAGACTCCACATGTGCATTATTCACTGTTTGTCTGAATGAGTAGCAGTATGACATAGACACCTCATTAGTCACCATGGCTGCATTATTTCAACAGGTTCGGTATGAGTGTCCATACCAAATAGACTCCTGAAACTCCCCCAGGTGTGTATTATTCAGCGTTACACAAAATTAGAGTTCATATGAAATAGACTCCTGACTACCAACCAGGTCTGTATCATTCAGGAATGCACTTAATTCATGGCTATATTAAACAGTGTCCTGATTACTCTACAGAAGTTCATTATGCACTGAAACAATGAATGAGAGGCCATACAAAGTAGACACCTGACTATGGCTTCATTGTGAGTTACTCAGTAAGGTTCTAAATGAGTGGTAGTATGAAATGGAATCCTGATAATTACCAAGGTGTGGATCAGTCAGGGAGGCACAGAATGAGTGGCCATATAAAAAATGCTCAACTATTACCCTTGTGTAGATTATTCCCTGAGGATCGAAATGAGTGGCTACATGAAGGAGACTCTTAACTCTTCCTCAGGTGTGTATTATTGAATGAGACACTGACTAAGTGGGCATAAAAAAGAGACTCAGGTGTATTGACCAGGTGTTCATTACTTACAGAGACTCTGAATGTGTAGGAATTTGAAGTAGGCCATTGACTGTTTCTGAGGGGAATATTTTTCACAGAGGCCCAGAAGGATTGGCTATGTGAAAGAGATTCCTGACTTATCAGATATACATGTTATTCATTAAAACACTGAAAGAGTGGCCTTATAAAATAGGCCGCATTTTACTACACAGGTGAACCTTATTTTTCCACTCGCCAAACAAACCCCCATATGAAATAGACTAGTGATTTTCATCCACATGTGCAATATTCAAAGAGGTTCTGTATGAGTGTCCATATCGAAAAGTCTTTTAACTCTCACACATGTGTGTACCATTCACAGAGTTGCTTTATTTGGGACTACCATGAATAGGGTACTCACGCCTCCACAACTGTTTATTATGCACTGAAGCTCTGAATGAGGGGCCATATGAAATAGACTCCTTACTAATGCCCAATTGTGCATTATTTGGTAATGCTGTGACTGAGTGGCCATATGACCTGGACTCTGACAATTCCCAGGTGTGTATTCTTCAGTCAGATTCTGAATGAGTGACCACATAGAACAGACTCCTGACACTGTCCTCTTGACTATTTCCCAGCTTTGCATTTTCCACTGAGTTTCTGAGAAAACGGTCATATCATATAGTCTCCAGACAATTCTCCAGGTGTGCATTATTAAGTGAGTCTCTTAATAAGTGGCTATGTATAATAGAGTCCTGAGTATTTTCCAGATATATATGATTCTTCACTGAGGACCTGAATAAGTGGCAATGTAAAGTACACTTCTGACATTACCATACGTCTGTATTATTCTGTGAGGCTCAGAAAGAGTGGCAAAAAAATAGAGACTCCTATGTACTACTCAGGAGTGAGTTTTTACATTCGGCTGTAAATGAGTAGCTAAATAAAATAGAACCCTGACTTTCCCAAGGTGTCTGTTATTCAGTTATCTTCTGAGTATTTGGCTATATGAAATAGAATTCTGACTACAATACAGGTGTTCTTTACTCAATGAACCTCTTAGGAAATGTCACATGTAATAGCGTCCAGAGTATTCCTCAGGTATTTATTATTCACTGAGCATCTGAAACTTTGGCCATATGAAATGGTTTCCTAACTAGTCTACAGGTGTGTATTATTGACTCTGACTCTAAATATTTGGGCACATGGAGTAGACTAGTGACTCTTCCAAAGTTGTGTATTAATGACTCAGGCTTTGATTTTGTGTCCATATAAAATAGGCTAGTGCCTATTTTACACGTGTGCATTATTCCCATAGGCTATAAATGAGAGGCTATGTAAAGCACACTCCTAAAACTTCCCCAGGTGTGTGTCACTCAGTGAGGCTATTGTTGTATGATCATATGAAACAGGAGGCAGTCTATGTCAAATAATTTTATTATTCAGTGAATCTCTCCATGAGTGGCTATATGAAATAAACTGATGAGTACTTTACATTTGTGCATTATTCATTGAGTTTACGAGTCAGTGGCCATATAAAACATAATTCTGACTAATACACACGTGCAGATTATCCACAGAGGCTATGAATGTGTTTACAAATGAAATAGACTTTTGGCTACTCCACAGGTCTGCATTATTTACCGAGGCTCTGAATGAATGTCCATTGAAAAGAGACTCCAAATTATTGTCCAGGTCTGTATTATTCAGTGAGCCTAAGAAGATGTGGCTATACTAATTAGATTTCTTACTATATCAAGGGACTGTCTTACGCACCGAGGCTCTGAATATGTGTCTACATGAAAGAGTCTCCTGACTACACCACATTTTTCAATGACACATTAAATGAGAGGCCACATGAAAAAGTCTCCTGACTGTTCCACAGGTGTGCATTATTTAGTGAGACTCTGAATGAGGAGATACAAGAAAATCCTGACTATTTATCCAGGTGTGTGTATTTAGTGAGGCTCTCAACGGGTAGCCATCGGAAAGAGACTTCTGACTATTCCGCCGGAGTGAATTATTTAGTGATTCTCTCAATGAGTGGCCATAAAATATAGACTCCAGACTATATCACAAGTGTGTAATATTCAGTGAGGCTGTGAAAGAGGGGCCATATGAAACAGAATTCTAATGACTCCACATGTGTGTTATTCACTGTTTGTCTGAATGAGTAGCTCTATGACATAGAAACGTCATTATTCTACATTTGTGCATTATTCGAACAGGTTCGGTATGAGTGTCCATACCGAATAGACTCCTGAAACTCCCCAGGTGTGTATAATTCAGCGTTATGCAGAATTATAGTTCATTTGAAATAGACTCCTGACTACCACCAAGGTGTGTATCATTCAGGAAGGCACTTAATTCATGGCTACTTTAACAGTGTCCTGATTACTCCATATAAGTTTATTATGCACTGAAACAATGAAAGGGAGGCCATACAAAGTAGACACCTGACTATGGCTCCATTGTGAATTATTCAATAATGTTCTAAATGTGTGGTAGTATGAAATAGAATCCTGAGAATTCCCCAGGTGTGTATCATTCAGGGAGGCACAGAATTAGTGGCCATATAAAAAATGCTCGAATATTACCCTGCTGTAGATTATTCACTGAGGATGTAAATGAGTGGCTACATGAAGGAGACTCTTAACTCTTCCCCAGGTGTGTATTATTGAATGAGACTCTGACTAAGTGGGCATAAAAAAGAGACTCATGTGTATTGCCCAGGTGTTTATTACTTACTGAGACTCTGAATGTCTAGGCATTTGAAGTAGACCCTTGATTGTTTCTGAGGGGAGTATTATTCACAGAGGTCCAGAACGAGTGGCCATGTGAAAGAGATTCCTGACTCATCAGATATACATGTTATTCACTAAAACACTGAAAGAGTGGCCTTATGAAATAGACCACATTTTACTCCACAGGTGCGCGATAATTTTTGAATCTCCAAAGGAACCACCATATGAAATAGACTAGTGATTATTCCCACATGTGCACTATTCGAAGAGGTTCTGTATGAGTGTCCATATAAAATAGTCTCCTGACTCTCACACATGTGTGTATCATTCACGGAGCTGCTTAATTTGGGGCTACCTTAAATAGGGTCCTGTCTACTCCACAGCTGTTTATTATGCACTGAAGCTCTGAATGACAGGCCATATGAAATAGACTCCTTACTATTGCCCATTGGGCATTATTCAGTAATGCTGTGATAGAGTGGCCACATAACCTGAACTCCGACTATTCCCAAGGTTTGTATTCTTCAGTCAGTTTCTGAACGAGTGACCACATAAAATAGACTCCTGACTCTGTCCTCTTGACTATTTCTCAGCTCTGCATTTTCCACTGTGTTGCTGGGTGAACGGTCATAACAAATAGTCTCCAAACAATAATCCAGGTGCGAATTATTCAGTGAGTCTCTTAATAAGTGGCTATATATTATAGAATCCTGAGTATTTTTCAAATATATATGATTCTTCACTGAGGAACTGAATAAGTGGCCATGTCAAGTACACTCCTGACATTACCATACGTCTGTATTATTCTGTGAGGCTCTGAATGAGTGGCAAAAAAATAGACTCCAAATTATTCTCCAGGTGTGTATTATTCAGTGAATCTCTGAATGAGTGGCCATAAAATAGACTCCAAATTATTCTCCAGGTGTGTATTATTCAGTGAATCTCTGAATGAGTGGCTATATCAAATAGAATTCGGACTACAATACAGGTGTCTTTTACTCCATGAACTTCTGAAGAAATGCCACATGTAATAGCGTCCAGAGTATTCCTCAGGTTTTTATCATTCACTGAAGCTCTGAAAAGTTGGCCATATGAAATTGTTTTCTGGCTAGTCTACAGGCGTGTATCATTGACTCTGACTCTAAATATTTGGGCATATGAAATAGACTAGTGACTATTCCAAAGTTGTGTATTACTATCTCAGGCTTTGATTTTGTGGCCAAATAAAACAGACTAGTGTCTATTACACATGTGTGCATTATTCCCTTAGGCTGTAAATGAGAGGCCACATAAAGTACACTCCTAACACTTCCCCAGGTGTCTGTCACTCAGTGGGGATTTTTTGTGTGACCATATGAAACAGGAGGTGGTCTGTCTCAAGTAATTTTATTATTCAGTGAATCTCTGTATGAGTGGCCATAAAATAGACTCCAAATTATTCTCCAGGTGTGTATTATTCAGTGAATCTCTGAATGAGTGGCCATATAAAATGTAATCCTGACTAATCCACACGTGCATATTATCCACTGAGGCTATGAATGTGTTTCCAAATGAAATAGACTCCTGGCTACTCCACAGGTCTGCATTATGTACCAAGGCTCTGAATCAATGTCCATCGAAAATAGACTCCAAATTATTCTCCAGGTGTGTATTATTCAGTGAGCCTCAGAAGATGTGGCCATCCTAATTAGATTTCTTACTATAATGTCTCTTATGCACTGAGGCTCTGAATATGTGTCTACATGAAAGTCTCCTGACTACACCACATTTCAATGACACATTGAATGAGAGGCCACATTAAAAAGTCTCCTGACTATTCCACAGGTGTGCATTATTTAGTGAGACTCTGAATGAGGAGATACAAGTAAATCCTGACTATTTATCCAGGTGTGTACATTTAGTGAGGCTCTCAATGGGTAGCCATAGGAAAGAGACTTCTGACTATTCCACAGGTGTGAATTATTTAGTGATTCTCTGAATGAGTGGCCATAAAATATAGACTCCAGACTATATCATAAGTGTGTAATATTCAGTGAGGCTGTGAAAGAGGGGCCATATGAAACAGAATTCTAATGACTCCACATGTGCATTATTCACTGTTTGTCTGAATGAGTAGCTGTATGACATAGACACCTCATTATTCTCCATGTGTGCATTATTCCAACAGGTTCGGTATGAGTGTCCATACCAAATAGACTCCTGAAACTCCCCCAGGTGTGTATTACTCAGCGTTACACAGAATTAGAGTTCATATGAAATAGACTCCTGACTACCACCCAGGTGTGTATCATTCAGGAAGGCACTTAATTCATGGCTATCTTAAACAGTGTCCTGATTACTCCATAGAAGTTCATTATTCACTGAGGCTCTGAATGAGTGGCCATAAAATAGACACCTGACTATTGCTCCATTGTGAATTATTCAATAAGGTTCTAAATGAGTGGTAGTATGAAATAGAATCCTGAGAATTCCCCAGGTGTGTATCATTCAGGGAGGCACAGAATGAGTGGCCATATAAAATAGACTAGTGACTATTCCACAGGTGTGCATTATTCACTGAGGCTCTGAATGAGTGGCCATAAAATAGACTCCAAATTATTCTCCAGGTGTGTATTATTGAATGAGACTCTGACTAAGTGGGCATAAAAAGAGACTCAGGTGTATTGCCCAGGTGTTCATTACTTACAGAGACTCTGAATGTGTAGGCATTTGAAGTAGACCCTTGACTGTTTCTGAGGAGTATTATTCACAGAGGCCCAGAATGAGTGGCCATGTGAAAGAGATTCCTGACTTATCAGATATACATGTTATTCACTAAAACACTGAAAGAGTGGCCTTATGAAATAGACTAGTGACTATTCCACAGGTGTGCATTATTTAGTGATTCTCTGAATGAGTGGCCATAAAATAGACTAGTGATTATTCCCACATGTGCAATATTCAAGAGGTTCTGTATGAGTGTCCATATCAAATAGTCTCCTGACTTCACACATGTGTGTATCATTCACGGAGCTGCTTTATTTGGCTACCTCAATGACTCCTCCACAGCTGTTTATTATGCACTGAAGCTCTGAATGAGAGGCCATATGAAATAGACTCCTTACTATTGCCCCATTGTGCATTATTCACTGAGGCTCTGAATGAGTGGCCATATGACCTGGACTCTGACTATTCCACAGGTGTGCATTATTCACTGAGGCTCTGAATGAGTGGCCATAAAATAGACTCCTGACTCTGTCCTCTTGACTATTTCTCAGCTCTGCATTTTCCACTGAGTGAACGGTCATATCAAATAGTCTCCAGACAATTCCAGGTGTGCATTATTTAGTGATTCTCTGAATGAGTGGCCATAAAATAGACTCCAAATTATTCTCCAGGTGTGTATTATTCACTGAGGCTCTGAATGAGTGGCCATAAAATAGACTAGTGACTATTCCACAGGTGTGCATTATTCACTGAGGCTCTGAATGAGTGGCCATAAAATAGACTCCAAATTATTCTCCAGGTGTGTATTATTCACTGAGGCTCTGAATGAGTGGCCATAAAATAGACTAGTGACTATTCCACAGGTGTGCATTATTCACTGAGGCTCTGAATGAGTGGCTATATGAAATAGAATTCTGACTACAATACAGGTGTTCTTTACTCAATGAACCTCTGAAGAAATGCCACATGTAATAGCGTCCAGAGTATTCCTCAGGTATTTATTATTCACTGAGGCTCTGAAACTTTGGCCATATGAAATAGACTAGTGACTATTCCACAGGTGTGCATTATTCACTGAGGCTCTGAAACTTTGGCCATATGAAATAGACTAGTGACTATTCCAAAGTTGTGTATTACTGACTCAGGCTTTGATTTTGTGGCCATATAAAATAGACTAGTGACTATTCCACAGGTGTGCATTATTCACTGAGGCTCTGAATGAGTGGCCATATAAAATAGACTAGTGACTATTCCACAGGTGTGCATTATTCAGTGAGGCTCTTTTTGTATGACCATATGAAACAGGATGCTGTCTATCTCAAATAATTTTATTATTCAGTGAATCTCTGAATGAGTGGCTATATGAAATAGACTGCTGAGTACTTTACATTTGTGCATTATTCACTGAGGCTCTGAATGAGTGGCCATAAAATAGACTAGTGACTATTCCACAGGTGTGCATTATTCACTGAGGCTCTGAATGAGTGGCCATATAAAATAGACTCCTGACTATTCCACAGGTGTGCATTATTCACTGAGGCTCTGAATGAGTGGCCATATAAAATAGACTCCAAATTATTCTCCAGGTGTGTATTATTCAGTGAATCTCTGAATGAGTGGCCATATAAAATAGACTCCTGACTATTCCACAGGTGTGCATTATTCACTGAGGCTCTGAATATGTGTCTACATGAAAGAGTCTCCTGACTATTCCACAGGTGTGCATTATTCACTGAAACTTTGAATGAGAGGCCATATGAAATAGACTCCTGACTATTCCACAGGTGTGCATTATTTAGTGAGACTCTGAATGAGTGGCCATATAAAATAGACTCCTGACTATTCCACAGGTGTGCATTATTTAGTGAGACTCTGAATGAGTGGCCATATAAAATAGACTCCTGACTATTCCACAGGTGTGCATTATTTAGTGATTCTCTGAATGAGTGGCCATATAAAATAGACTCCTGACTATTCCACAGGTGTGCATTATTCACTGAGGCTCTGAATGAGTGGCCATATAAAATAGACTAGTGATTATTCCACATGTGCATTATTCACTGTTTGTCTGAATGAGTAGCCATATGACATAGACTCTCATTATTATCCATGTGTGCATTAATCAAACAGGTTCTGTTTGAGTGTCCATACCAAATAGACTCCTGACACTCCCAGGTGTGTATTACTCATGATACACAAAATTAGAGTTCATATGAAATAGACTCCTGACTATTCCACAGGTGTGCATTATTCACTGAGGCTCTAAATGAGTGGCCATATAAAATAGACTCCTGACTATTCCACAGGTGTGCATTATTCACTGAAACTTTGAATGATAGACCATATAAAATAGACACCTGACTATTGCTCCATTGTGAATTATTCAATAAGGTTCTAAATGAGTGGCCATATAAAATAGACTCCAAATTATTCTCCAGGTGTGTATTATTCAGTGAGGCACAAAATGAGTGGCCATATAAAAATGCTCGACTATTACCCTGGTGTGCATTATTCACTGAGGCTCTAAATGAGTGGCTACATGAAGTAGACTCTTAACTCTTCCCCAGGTGTGTATTATTGAATGAGACTCTGACTAAGTGGGCATAAAAAGAGACTCAGGTGTATTGCCCAGGTGTTCATTACTACAGAGACTCTGAATGAGTGGCCATATAAAATAGACTCCTGACTATTCCACAGGTGTGCATTATTCACTGAGGCTCTGAATGAGTGGCCATGTGAAAGAGATTCCTGACTTATCAGATATACATATTATTCACTAAAACACTGAAAGAGTGGCCTTATGAAATAGAACCCATTTTACTCACAGGTGTGCATTATTTTTGATTCTCCAAACTAATCACCATATGAAACAGACTAGTGATTATTCCACATGTGCAGTATTCAAGAGGTTCTGTATGAGTGTCATATCAAATAGTCTCCTGACTCTGACAGATTTGTGTATCCTTCAAGGAGCGGCTTAATTTGGGGCTACCTGAAATAGGGTCCTTACTACTCCACAGCTGTTTATTGTGCACTAAAGCTCTGAATGACAGGCCATATGAAATAGACTCCTTACTATTGCCCCATTGTGCATTATTCGGTAATGCTGTGATTGAGTGTCCATATGACTTGGACACTGACTATTCCCAAGGTGTGTATTCTTCAGTGAGATTCTGAACGAGTGACCACATAACATAAACCCTTGACTCTATCCTCTTGACTATTTTTCAGTTCTGCATTGTCCACTGAGTCGCTGGGTGAAGAGTCATATCAAATAGTCTCCAGACTATTCTTTAGCTGTGCATTATTCAGTGACTCTCTGAATAAGTGGCCATATATAATATAATCCTGAGTATTTTCCAGATATATACGATTCTTCACTGAGGTTCTGAATAAGTGGGTGTGAAATACACTCCTGACGTTTCATAGGTCTGTATTATTCTGTGAAGCTCTGAATGAGTGGCCATATAAAATAGACTCCTGACTATTCCACAGGTGTGCATTATTCACTGAGGCTCTAAATGAGTGGCTATAGAAATAGAATTTTAACTTTTCCCAAGGTGTATGTTATTCAGTTAGGCTCTGAATATGTGGCTATATGAAATAGAATTCTGACTACAATACAGGTGTTTCTTATTCAATGAAGCTCTGAAATTGATGCCACATGTAATAGCGTCCTGAGTATTTCCAGGTATGTATTATTCACTGAGGCTCTGAAACTTTGGCCATATGAAATTGTTTTCTGACTTGTCCACAGGTGTGTATTATTGACTCTGACTCTAAATATTTGGGCATGTAAAATAGACAAGTGACTATTCCAAAGTTGTGTATTACTCACTCAGGCTTTGATTTTGTGGCCATATAAAATAGACTAGTGTCTATTCCACACGTGTGCATTATTTCCTGAGGCTGTAAATGAGAGGCTATATAAAGTAGACTTCTAACACTTCCCCAGGAGTGCATTACTCAGTGTGGCTCTTTTGTGTGACCATATGAAACAGGATGCTGCTATATTAAATATTTGTATTATTTAGTGAATCTCTGAATGAGTGTCTATATGAAATAGACTGCTGAGTACTTTACATTTGTGCATTTTTCACTGAGGTTACGAGTCAGTGGCCATATAAATGAAATCCTGACTAATCCACACGTGCATATTATCCACTGAGGCTATGAATGAGTGTCCTAATAAAATAGACTCCTGGCTACTCCACAGGTGTACATTATTTACTGAGGCTCTGAATGAATGTCCATCGAAAATAGACTCCAAATTATTCTCCAGGTGTGTATTATTCACTGAGGCTCTGAAACTTTGGCCATATGAAATAGACTCCTGACTATTCCACAGGTGTGCATTATTCACTGAAGCTCTGCATATGTTTCTACATGAAATAGGCTCCTGACTACACCACATTATTCAGTGACACTTCGAATTAGAGGCCACATGAAAAAGTCTCCTGACTATTCCACAGGTGTGCATTATTTACTGAGGCTCTGAATGAATGTCCATCGAAAATAGACTCAAATTATTCTCCAGGTGTGCACAATTAGTGAGGCTCTTAACGTGTGTCCATAGGAAATAGACTTCTGACTCTTCCACAGGAGTGCATTATTTAGTGAGACTCTGAATGAGGGGATAAAGGTAAATCCTGACTATTTCTCCAGGTGTGTACACTTAGTGAGGCTCTTAACGAGTGGCCATAGGAAAGAGACTTCTGACTATTCAGGTGTGCATTATTTAGTGATTCTCTGAATGAGTGGCCATAAAAAATAGACTCCAGACTATATCACAAGTGTGTAATATTCAGTGAGGCTGTGAAAGAGGGTCCATAAGAATCAGACTTCTAATTACTTTACATGTGCATTATTCACTGTTTGTCTGAATGAGTAGCTGTATGACATAGACTCCTCATTATTATACATGTGTGCATTAATCAAACAGGTTCTGTTTGAGTGTCCATACCAAATAGACTCCTGACACTGCCCCAGGTGTGTATTACTCAGTGATACACAAAATTAGAGTTCATATGAAATAGACTCTGAATATCACAGGTGTGTATCATTCAGCAAGGCACTTAATTCGTGGCTATCTTAAACAGCGTCCTGATTACTCCATAGAAGTTTATTATTCACTGAAACTTTGAATGATAGACCATATAAAATAGACACCTGACTATTGCTCCATTGTGAATTATTCAATAAGGTTCTAAATGAGTGGTAGTATCAAATAGAATCCTGAGGATTCTTCAGGTGTATATCACTCAGTGAGGCACAAAATGAGTGGCCATATAAAAAATGCTCGACTATTACCCTGGTGTGCATTATTCACTGAGGCTCTAAATGAGTGGCTACATGAAGTAGACTCTTAAATCTTCCCCAGGTGTGTATTATTGAATGAGTCTCTGAATGAGTGGCCATATAAAAATGCTCGACTATTACCCTGGTGTGCATTATTTAGTGAGACTCTGAATGTGTAGCCATTTGAAGTAGACCCTTGACTATTTTTGAGGGGAGTATTCTTCACAGAGGCCCTGAATGAGTGGCCATGTGAAAGAGATTCCTGACTTATCAGATATACATATTATTCACTAAAACACTGAAAGAGTGGCCTTATGAAATAGAACCCATTTTACTCAACAGGTTTGTGTTATTTTTGATTCTCTAAACTAATCACCATATAAAACAGACTAGTGATTATTCCCCACATGTGCAGTATTCGAAAGGTTCTGTATGAGTGTCATATCAAATAGTCTCCTGACTCTGACACATGTGTGTATCATTCACGGAGCTGCTTAATTTGGGGCTACCTTAAATAGGGTCCTGACTACTCACAGCTGTTTATTATGCACTGAAGCTCTGAATGACAGGCCATAAATAGACTCCTTACTATTGCCCCATTGTGCATTATTCGGTAATGCTGATTGAGTGTCCATATGACTTGGACACTGACTATATTCAAGGTGTGTATTCTTCAGTGAGATTCTGAACGAGTGACCACATAACATAAACCCTTGACTCTATATTCTTGAATTTTTTCAGTTCTGCATTGTCCACTGAGTCGCTGGGTGAAGAGTCATATCAAATAGTCTCAGACTATTCCTTAGCTGCATTATTCAGTGAGTCTCTGAATAAGTGGCTACATATAATATAATCCTGAGTATTTTCCAGATATATATGATTCCTCACTGAGGTTCTGAATAAGTGGCCATGTGAAATACACTCCTGATTTTCATAGGTGTATTATTCTGTGACGATCTGAATGAGTGGCCATAAAAGAGCCTCCTGAATGCTCCTCAGTGTGCATTTTACATTTGGCTCTAAATGAGTGGCTATAAAAAATAGAATTTTAACTTTCCCAAGGTGTATGTTATTCAGTTAGGCTCTGAATATGTGGCTATAGGAAATAGAATTCTGACTACACACATGTTTCTTATTCAAGGAAGTTCTGAAATTGATGCCACATGTAATAGCATCCTGAGTATTTCCCAGGTATGTATTATTCACTGAGGCTCTGAAAGTTTGGCCATATATGAAATTGTTTTCTGACTTGTTCACAGGCATGTATTATTGACTCTGACTCTAAATATTTGGGCCTGTAAAATAGACAGGTGACTATTCCAAAGTTGTGTCACTCAGGCTTTGATTTGTATATAAAATAGTCTAGTGACTCTAACACGTGCATTATTCACTGAGGCTGTAAATGAGAGGCTATAGAAAGTAGACTCCTAACACTTCCCTAGGTTTGCCTCACTCAGTGAGGCTCATTTTGTGACCATATGAAACAGGATGCCTATATTACATATTTGTATTATTTAGTGAACTCTGAATGAGTGTCTATATGAAATAGACTGCTGAGTACTTTTTTGTGCATATTCACTGAGGTTACGAGTCAGTGGCCATATAAATTGTAATCCGGACTAAACCACACGTGCATGTTATCCACTGAGGCTATGAATGAGGGTCCTAATAAAATAGACTCCTGGATACTCTCATATGTACATTATTACCGATTCTCTGAATGAATGTCCATTGAAAATAGACTCCAAATTGTTCTCCAGGTGTGTATTATTCAGTGAAACCAGATGATGTCATACTAATTAGATTTCTTATAACACAAAGGGTCTGTTTATTCACTGTGGCTTTGAATATGTATCTATATAAAATAGACTCCTGACTAGATCACATTATTCAGTGACACTCTGAATTAGCGGCCACATGAAAAAGTCTCCTGACTATTCCACAGGTGTGTATAATTATTATTATTATTATTATTATTTTAAATTTTTATTGCATTATAGGTTTTGGGGTACACGTGCAGAACGTGCAAGATAGTTGCATAGGTACACACATGGCAGTGTGTTTGCTGCCTTCTCCCTTCACCCACACTTGGTATTTATCCCAGCTATCCCCCAGTCCCCCGCTGTCCCTCCCCATTGCCAACAGTCCCCAGTGTATAGAACACCTCTGTGTCCATGTGTTCTCATTTTCTCACCCAATGAGTGAGTATAGGCAGTATTTCTTTTTCTGTTCTTGTGTCAGTTTGCTGAGAATGATGTTCTCCAGATT
Organism: Saguinus midas; assembly: GCA_021498475.1. Classification (NCBI taxonomy): domain Eukaryota; kingdom Metazoa; phylum Chordata; class Mammalia; order Primates; family Cebidae; genus Saguinus; species Saguinus midas. Next base: position 864 of record JAKFGQ010000514.1, on the reverse strand, counting down.
CATCCATGTCCTTACAAAGGACACAAACTCATCATTTTTGATTGCTGCATAATATTCCGTGGTGTATATGTGCCACATTTTCCCAGTCCAGTCTATCATCGATGGGCATTTGGGTTGGTTCCAGGTCTTTGCTATTGTAAACAGTGCTGCAATGAACATTCGTGTGCATGTGTCCTTATAGTAGAACGCGAGACTTTTGGATAAATACCCAGTAATGGGATTGCTGGGTCAAATGGAATTGCTATTTCTAGGTCCCTGAGGAATCGCCACACTGTCTTCCACAATGGTTGAACTAATTTACACCCCACCAACAGTGTAAGAGTGTTCCTATTATTCCACATTCTCTCCAGCATCTGCTGTCTCAGATATTTTAATGATCGCCATTCTAACTGGTGTGAGATGGTATCTCAATGTGGTTTTGATTTGCATCTCTCTAATGACCAATGATGATGAGCACTTTTTCATATGTTTGTTATCATGTGTATGTCTTCTTTGTAAAGTTTCTATATCCTTCATTTTTGAATGGGCTTGTTTGTATTTTTTTCTGTAAATCTGTTTGAGTACTTTGTAAATTCTGGATATCTGCCTCTGTCAGATGTGTAACTGCAAACTATACTATAAGGCTACAGTAATCAAAACAGCATGGTACTGGTACCAAAACAGAGATATAGACCAATGGAACAGAACAGAAGCATCGGAGGCAACACAACATATCTACAACCATATTATCTTTGATAAACCAGACAAAACAGGCAATGGGGAAAGGATCCTATTTAATAAATGGTGTTGGGAAAAATCGGCAGCCATGTGCAGAAAGCGGAAACTGGACTCTTTCTGACACCGTACTAAAATTAACTCCAGATG
>JAKFGQ010000513.1:0-21405 GCA_021498475.1 Saguinus midas | reverse complement strand
TATTCCAGGCAAGGCAATTTAGGCAAGGCAAGACAAGGCAAGGCAATTGAGGCAAGGCAAGGCAAGGCAATTCAGGCAAGGCAATTTAGGCAAGGCAATTTAGGCAAGGCAAGGAAATTCCAGGCAGGCAATTCCAGGCAGGCAATTTCAGGCAAGGAAATTCCAGGCAAGGCAATTTCAGAAAGGTAATTTTAGGCAAGGCAATTTAGGCAAGGCAAGACAGGCAAGGCAAGACAGGCAAGGCAATGCAAGGCAAGGCAATGCAAGGCAATTTCAGAAAGGTAATTTTAGGCAAGGCAAGAAAAGGCAAGGCAATCCAGGCAAGGCAAGACAATTCAGGCAAGGCAATGCAAGGCAATTCAGGCAAGGCAATTTAGGCAAGGCAATTTCAGGAAAGGCAAGGCAATTTAGGCAAGGCAAGGCAATTCAGGCAAGGCAGGCAATTTCAGGCAAGGCAGGCAATTTCAGGCAAGAAAAGGCAATTTCAGGCAAGAAAAGGCAAGAAAAGGCAAGGCAAGGCAATTTCAGAAAGGTAATTTTAGGCAAGGCAATTCAGGCAAAGGCAAGGCAATTTAGGCAAGGCAATTCAAGGCAAGGCAAAAGGCAAGGCAATGCAAGGCAAGGCAAGACAATTCCAGGCAAGGCAATGCAAGGCAATTTCAGGCAAGGCAATTTAGGCAAGGCAATTTCAGGCAAGGCAATTTCAGGCAAGGCAAGGCAGGCAAGGCAAGGCAGGCAATTTCAGGCAAGGCAATTTAGGCAAGGCAAGGCAATTTAGGCAAGGCAATTCAAGGCAAGGCAATTTAGGCAAGGCAATTCCAGGCAAGGCAATTCAGGCAAGGCAGGCAAGGCAATTCCAGGCAGGCAATTCCAGGCAGGCAATTCCAGGCAAGGCAATTTCAGAAAGGTAATTTTAGGCAAGGCAATTTCAGGCAAGGCAATCCAGGCAAGGCAATTTAGGCAAGGCAATTTCAGGCAAGGCAGGCAATTCCAGGAAAGGCAAGGCAAGAAAATTTCAGGCAAGGCAATGCAAGGCAATTTCAGAAAGGTAATTTTAGGCAAGGCAAGACAAGGCAATGCAAGGCAATTCAAGGCAAGGCAATTCCAGGCAAGGCAATTTAGGCAAGGCAAGGCAAGCAAGGCAAGGCAAGCAAGGCAATTCCAGGCAAGGCAATTTAGGCAAGGCAATTTCAGAAAGGTAATTTTAGGCAAGGCAATTTCAGAAAGGTAATTTTAGGCAAGGCAATTTCAGAAAGGTAATTTTAGGCAAGGCAATTTAGGCAAGGCAATTTAGGCAAGGCAAGGCAGGCAATTCCAGGCAGGCAATTCCAGGCAAGGCAGGCAATTCCAGGAAAGGCAATTCAGGCAAGGCAATCCAGGCAAGGCAATTCAGGCAAGGCAATTTAGGCAAGGCAAGACAATTCCAGGCAAGGCAAAGCAATTCCAGGCAAGGCAAGCAATTCAGGCAAGGCAATTTCAGAAAGGTAATTTTAGGCAAGGCAATTTAGGCAAGGCAAGACAGGCAAGGCAATTTCAGGCAAGGCAGGCAAGGCAAGGCAAGGCAATTCAGGCAAGGCAATTCAGGCAAGGCTCTTTAGAGAAGACAAGGCAATGCAAGGCAATTTCAGGAAAGGCAATTTCAGGCAAGGCAATGCAAGGCAAGGCAAGGCAAGGCAAGAAAAGGCAAGGCAGGCAATTCCAGGCAGGCAATTTCAGGCAAGGCAAGGAAAGGCAGGGATATTCCAGGCAGGCAATTCCAGACAAGGCAAGGCAGGCAAGGCAAGGCAAGGCAAGGAAGGCAAGGCAAGGCAAGGCAAGGCAGGCAATTCCAGAAAGGCAATTCCAGGCAGGCAAGGCAAGAAAGGCAAGGAAATTCAGGCAAGGCAAGAAAGGCAATTCAGGCAAGGCAATTTCAGGCAAGGAAAGGCAAGGCAATTCCAGGAAAGGCAATTTCAGGCAAGAAAGGCAAGGCAAGAAAGGCAAGGCAATTTCAGGCAAGGCAATTCCAGGCAGGCAAGGCAAGGCAATTCAGGCAAGGCAAACCAATTCCAGGCAAGGCAAGGCAAGCAAGGCAATGCAAGGCAAGAAAGGCAAGAAAGGCAATTCAGGCAAGGCAAGGCAAGGCAAGGAAGGCAAGGCAATTTCAGGCAAGAAAGGCAAGCAAGGCAAGGCAAAACAATTCCAGGCAAGGCAGGCAAGGCAAGGCAATTCCAGGCAAGGCAGGTAAGGCAAGGCAAGCAAGGCAATTTCAGGCAAGGCAATTTAGGCAAGGCAAGGAAGGCAAGGCAAGACAATTCCAGGCAAGGCAATTCAGGCAGGCAAGGCAATTCAGGCAAGGCAATCCAGGCAAGGCAAGCAAGGCAAGCAAGCAAGGCAAGACAATTCAAGGCAAGGAAATTCCAGGCAAGGCAAGGCAAGGCAAGGAAAGCAAGGCAATGCAAGGCAATTTCAGGAAAGTCAATTTCATTCAAGGAAGGCAAGGCAATTCAGGCAAGGCAGGCAAGGCAAGGCAAGGCAAGGCAACAGGCAAGGCAAGAAAGGCAAGGCAATTTCAGGCAAGGCAAGGCAAGCAGGCAAGGCAAGCAAGGCAAGGCAAAAGGCAATTCCAGGCTAGGCAAGGCAAGGCAAGGCAAAACAAGGCAAGGCAAAAATTCCAGGCAAGGCAAACAAAGCAAGGCAAGGCAAGGCAAGGAAATTCAGGCAAGGAAATTCAGGCAAAGCAAGGCAAGGCAAACAAAGCAAGGCAAGACAAGGCAAGGCAAGGCAAGGCAAGGAAAGACAAAACAATTTCAGGCAAGCAATTCCAGGCAAGGCAAGGAAAGCAAGGCAATTCCAGGCAAAGCAAGGCAAGGCAATTCCAGGCAAGGAAATTCAGGCAAGGCAATGCAAGGCAAGGCAGGCAATTCCAGGAAAGGCAAATTTAGGCAAGGCAAGAAGGCAAGGCAATTGCAGGAAAGGCAATTCCAGGCAGGCAAGGCAGGCAAGGCAAGGCAAGGCAGGCAAGGCAAGGCAATTCCAGGCAAGGCAAGAAAGGCAATTCCAGACAAGGCAAGGCAATGCAAGGCAATTTAGGCAAGGCAATTCAAGGCAAGGCAAGGCAAAAGGCAAGGCAAGCAAGGCAAGGCAAGGCAAGGCAAGGCAATTCAGGCAAGGCAAGACAATTCAGGCAAGGCAAGGCAAGGCAAGGCAGGCAAGGCAAAACAAGGCAATTCAGGCAGGCAAGGCAAGGCAAGACAGGCAAGGCAATTCAGGCAGGCAAGGCAAGGTAAGGCAAGGCAATGCAAGGCAATTCAGGCAAGGAAATTTCAGGCAAGGCAGGCAAGGCAAGGTAAGGCAAGGCAAGGCAAGGCAAGGCAAGCAGGCAAGGCAAAAATTTCAGGCAAGGCAAAACAAGGCAAGGCAATTTCAGGCAAGACAAGGCAATTCAGGCAGGCAAGGCAACAAGGCAAGGCAGGCAAGGCAAGGAAATTTCAGGCAAGGCAATTTCAGAAAGGCAAGGCAGGCAAGGCAATTCAGAAAGGCAAGGCAAGAAAGGCAAGGCAATTCAGAAAGGCAAGGCAATTTCAGGCAAGGCAAGGCAATTCCAGGCAAGGCAATTTAGGCAAGGCAAGACAAGGCAAGGCAATTCCAGGCAAGGCAAGGTAAGACAAGGCAAGGCAAGACAAGGCAATTCCAGGCAAGGCAAGCAAGGCAAGGCAACAAGGCAAGGCAATTCCAGGTAAGCAAGGCAAGGCAAGAAGGCAAGGCAATTCCAGACAAGGCAAGGCAAGCAAGGCAGGCAATTCCAGGCAAGGCAATTCCAGGCAGGCAAGACAAGGCAATTCCAGAAAGGCAATTCCAGACAAGGCAAGGCAAGGCAATTCCAGGCAAGGCAAGGCAAAACAAGGCAAGGCAAGAAGGCAAGGCAATGCAAGGCAATTCAGGCAAGGAAATTCCAGGCAAGCAAGGCAAGGCAAGGCAAAAATTTCAGGCAAGCAATTCCAGGCAAAATAAAAGAAGGCAAGGCAAGGCAATTTCAGGAAAGGCAATTCCAGACAAGGCAAGGCAAGCAAGGCAATTTCAGGAAAGGCAATTTCAGGCAAGGCAAGAAGGCAAGGCAAGACAATTCAGGCAAGAAAGGCAAGGCAATTTCAGGCAAGGCAAGGCAGGCAAGGCAATTCCAGGCAAGGCAATTCAGGCAAGGCAAGCAAGGCAATTCAGGCAAGGCAAGGTAAGACAAGGCAAGGCAATTTAGGCAAGGCAAGGAAAGCAAGGCAAGGCAAGACAGGCAAGGCAATTCCAGGTAAGCAAGGCAAGGCAAAAGGCAAGGCAATTCCAGCAAGGCAAGGCAAGCAAGGCAATTCCAGAAAGGCAATTCAGGCAGGCAAGACAAGGCAATTCCAGGCAGGCAATTCCAGACAAGGCAAGGCAATTTAGGCAAGGCAAGGCAACAAGGCAAGGCAAGCAAGGCAAGGCAATTCAGGCAAGGCAATTCCAGGTAAGCAAGGCAAAAATTTCAGGCAAGGCAATCCAGGCAAGGCAAGAAAGGCAAGGCAAGCAAGGCAAAAATTTCAGGCAAGGCAAGACAAGGCAAGCAAGGCAATTCAGGCAAGGAAATTCCAGGCAAGGCAAGGTAAGGCAAGGCAAGAAAGGCAAGGCAAGCAAGGCAAGGCAAAACAAGGCAATTCCAGGCAAGCAAGGCAAGGAAAGGCAATTCAGGCAAGGCAGGCAAGGCAAGCAAGGCAATTTCAGGAAAGACAATTTTAGGCAAGGCAAGGCAAGAAAGGCAAGGCAATTCCAGGCAAGGCAAACAAGGCAAGGAAATTCCAGGCAAGGCAATTCCAGGTAAGGCAAGGCAAGGCAAGGAAATTCCAGGCAAGGCAAAACAAGGCAATTCAGGCAAGAAAAGCAAGGCAATTCCAGGCAAGGCAAGGCAAGGCAATGCAAGGCAATTCAGGCAAGGCAATTCCAGGCAGGCAAGGCAAGCAAGGCAAGGCAAGGCAAAACAAGGCAAGGCAAGGCAATTTCAGGCAAGGCAAGGCAAGGCAATTCAGGAAAGGCAATTCAGGCAAGGCAAGGAAAGGCAATTTCAGGCAAGGCAAAAATTTCAGGCAAGGCAAGGTAAGGCAAGGCAAGCAGGCAAGGCAAGCAATTCCAGGCAAGGCAAGGCAATGCAAGGCAAGACAATTCAGGCAAGGCAAGGCAAGGAAGGCAAGGCAATTCAGGCAAGGCAGGCAAGGCAAGCAATTCCAGGCAAGGCAAGCAAGGCAAGGCAGGCAAGGCAAAGCAATTCCAGGCAAGGCAAGAAAAGCAAGGCAAGGCAATCCAGGCAAGGCAATTTCAGGCAAGGCAAAAATTTCAGGCAAGGCAAGCAAGGCAAGAAGGCAAGGCAAGCAATTCCAGGCAAGCAAGGCAGGCAAGGCAATTCAGGCAAGGCAAGACAGGCAAGGCAAGACAAGGCAATTCCAGAAAGGCAATTCCAGGAAAGGCAAGGCAAGACAATTCCAGGCAAGGCAAAACAAGGCAAGGCAAGGCAAGAAAGGCAAGGCAAGCAAGGCAAGAAATTCAGGCAAGGCAAGGCAAGGCAAACCAGGCAAGGCAATTCCAGGCAAGGCAAGGCAAGAAAAGCAAGGCAATTTCAGGCAAGACAAGGCAGGCAAGGCAAAAAAGGCAAGGCAAAAATTCCAGGCAAGGCAGGCAATGCAAGGCAATTTCAGGAAAGACAATTTTAGGCATTACAATGCAACGCAAGGCAAGGCAAGGCAATCCAGGCAAGGCAAGGAAGGCAAGGCAAGGCAATTTCAGGCAAGACAAGGCAATTCAGGCAAGGCAATCCAGGCAAGGCAAAAGGCAAGGCAATGCAAGGCAATTCAGGCAAGGCAGGCAATTCAGGCAAGGAAAGGAAAGGCAATTCCAGGCAAGAAAAGCAAGGCAATTCCAGGCAAGGCAAGGCAAGGCAATTTCAGGCAAGGCAATGCAAGGCAATTCCAGGCAAGGCAAGAAAGGCAAGGCAAGCAATTCCAGGCAAGGCAAGGAAAGGCAATTCAGGCAAGGCAATGCAAGGCAATTCAAGGCAAGGCAAGGCAAGCAAGGCAAGACAATTCAGGCAAGACAAGGCAAGGCAAGGCAAGCAAGGCAAGACAATTTCAGGCAAGGCAGGCAATTCAGGCAAGAAAAGCAAGGCAAGGCAAAACAAGGCAAGGCAAGGCAATTCCAGGAAAGCAAGGCAAGGCAAGGAAAGAAAAGGCAAGGCAATTTAGGCAAGGCAAGGAAAGCAAGGCAAGGCAAGGCAAGGAAAGGAAAGGAAAGGAAAGGAAAGGCAAGGAAAGGCAAATCCAGGCAAGGCAATTCCAGGAAAGGCAAGGCAAGGCAATTCAGGCAAGAAAGGCAAGGCAATTCCAGGCAAGGCAAGGCAAGGAAAGGCAATTCCAGCAAGGCAAGGCAAGCAATTCCAGGAAAGGCAAATCCAGGCAAGACAAGGCAAGGCAATTCAGGCAAGGCAAGACAATTCCAGGCAAGGCAAGGCAAGGCAAGGCAATTCAGGAAAGGCAATTCCAGGCAAGAAAAGCAAGGCAATTCAGGCAAGGCAAGACAATTTCAGGCAAGGCAAGGCAAGGCAATTTAGGCAAGGCAATCAGGCAAGGCAAGGCAAGGCAATTTAGGCAAGGCAATTCCAGGCTAGGCAATTGCAGGAAAGGCAATTCCAGGCAAGGCAAGGCAAGACAAGGCAATTCCAGGCAAGGCAATTCCAGGTAAGGCAAGGCAGGGCAATTTCAGGAAAGGCAAATCCAGGCAAGGCAAGGCAAGGCAATTTTAGGCAAGGCAATTCCAGGCAATGCAAGGCAATTCCAGGCAAGGCAAGAAAGGCAAGGCAAGGCAATTTCAGGAAAGGCAATTCCAGGCAAGGAAAGCAAGGCAATTTCAGGCAAGGCAAGACAATTCAGGCAAGGCAAGGCAGGAAATTTTAGGCAAGGCAATTTCAGGCAAGGCAAGGCAAGGCAATTTTAGGCAAGGCAATTTCAGGCAAGGCAAGACAATGCAAAACAATTCCAGGCAAGCAAGGCAATTCAGGCAAGGCAAGCAAGGCAATTCTAGGCAAGGCAATTTTAGGCAAGGCAAGGAAGGCAAGGCAAAGAAATTCAAAACAAGGCAAGGCAATTTTAGGCAAGGCAAGGCAAGAAAGGCAATTCCAGACAAGGTAATTCCAGGCAAGGAAAGGCAAGGCAAGACAATTCCAGGCAAGGCAAGAAAAGCAAGGCAATTTTAGGCAAGGTAATGCAATGCAAGGCAATTCCAAGCAAGGAAATTTCAGGCAAGGCAAGACAATTCCAGGCAAGGAAAGGAAAGAAAAGGCAATTTTAGGCAAGGCAAGGCAAGAAAGGCAAGGCAAGGCAATGCAAGGCAATTCTAGGCAAGGCAATTTCAGGCAAGACAAGGCAAGGCAATTTTAGGCAAGGCAATTCTAGGCAAGGCAATTTTAGGCAAGGCAAGGCAAAGGCAAGGCAATTTCAGGAAAGTCAATTTTAGGCAAGGCAAGGCAGGCAAGACAAGGCAAGGCAGGCAATTCAGGCAAGGAAAGCAAGGCAATTTCAGGCAAGAAAGGCAATTTCAGAAAAGGCAATTTCAGGCAAGTCGATTTTAGGCAAGGCAAGACAAGGCAAGGCAATTCCAGACAAGGTAATTTTAGGCAAGGCTAAAAAGGCAATTCCAGCAAGGCAAGGCAATTCAGGCAAGGAAAGGAAAGGCAAGGCAAGAAAAGCAAGGCAAGGAAGGGAAGGCAAGGCAAGGCAAGGCAAGGCAATGCAATGCAATTCTAGGCAAGGCAATTCCAGGCAAGGCAAGGCAGTGTAAAGCGAGGCAATTCTGGTCAAGGCAAGCGAAGGCAATGCAAGGCAAGGCAATTCTAGATAAGGGAATTTTAGGCAAGGAAAGGCAAAACAAGGCAATTCAAAACAAGGCAACTCCACTCAAAGCAAGGTAAGACAAGGCAATTCCACACAAGGCTATTCCAGGGAAAGCAAGGCAGGGCAATTCCAGGCAAGGCTCTTTTCAGCAAAGAAAGACAAAGCAATTTTAGAAAATTTAATTTTAGGCAGGGCAAGGCAAGGCAAGGCAATGAAAAGAGTCAATTTCAAGCAAGGCAATTTTAGGCAAGGCAAGGCTAGGCAATTCCATGCAATGCAAGGCAATGCAAAGAAATGCAAGGCAATTCTAGGCAAGGCAATCCCATGCAAGGAAAGGCAAGACAATGCAAGGCAATTCTGGGAAAGTCAATTCTAGGCAAGGAAAGGCAAGACAATTCCAGGCAATGCAAGGCAAGGCAGTGCAATTTCAGGCAGGGAAATTTTAGGCAAGGTAATGCAAGGCAGGTAAGTTTTGGAAAAGACTCAGTAAAGCAACTATAGACAAAGCAATTGCAGGTAAGGCAAGGCAAAACAAGGCAAGGCAAAGCAATTCCAGGCAAGGCAAGGCAAGAAAATCCAGGCAAGGCAAGACAATTCCAGGCAAGCAAGGCAAGGCAGGCAAGGCAAAACAAGGCAAGGCAAAAAGGCAAGGCAATCAGGCAAGGCAATGCAAGGCAATTCCAGGCAAGCAAGGCAAGAAAGGCAAGGCAAGGAAAGGCAAGACAAGGCAAGGCAGGCAAGGCAAGGCAAGGCAATCCAGGCAAGGCAAGGTAATTCCAGGCAAGCAAGGCAATTCCAGGCAAGGCAATGCAAGGCAATTCCAGGTAAGGCAAGGCAAGACAAGGCAATTTCAGTCAAGGCAATCCCATGTAAGGAAAGGCAGGCAATTCCAGAAAAGGCAAGTTGAGGCAAGGCAAGGCAAAGCAATTCCAGGCAAGAAAAGGAAAGGCAAGGCAAGGCAATGCAAGGCAATTTCAGGCAAGGCAATTTCAGGCAAGGCAAAACAAGGCAAGGCAAGCAAGGCAAGGCAAGAAAATCCAGGCATGGCAAGATAAGGCAAGGTAATTCCAGGCAAAACAAAACAAGGCAAGGCAATTCAGGCAAGGCAAGCAAGGCAAGGCAGGCAATTCCAGGCAGGCAATTCCAGACAAGGCAAGGCAGGCAAGACAATTCAGGCAAGGCAAGGCAAGGCAAGGCAAGTCACAGCAAGGCAATTCAGGCAAGGCAAAGCAATTCCAGGCAAGGCAAGAAAGGCAAGGCAAGACAAGGCAATTTCAGGCAAGGCAAGGCAAGAAAGGCAAGGCAATTTTAGGCAAGGCAATTCAAGGCAAGGCAAGAAAGGCAAGGCAATTCCAGAAAGGCAATTCCAGAAAGGCAATTCCAGGCAAAACAAAACAAGGCAATTCAGGCAAGGCAAAACAAGGCAATTCCAGACAGGGCAATTCCAAGCAAGGCAATTTAAGGAAAGGCAGTGCAAGGCAAGGCAAGTCACAGCAAGGCAATTCCAGACAGGGCAACTCCAGGCTAGGCAAGTAAAGGCAAGGCAAGACAATTCAGGCAAGGCAAGACAATTCCAGGCAAGGGAATTCAAAGCAAGGCAAAACAAGGCAAGGCAGAACAATTCCAGAAATGGCAATTCGGGTTAAGAAAAGGCAAGGCAAATCAGCAATTTCAGGCAAGGCAATTCGAGGCAATGCAAGGCAGGGAAATTCCAAGCAAGGTATTCGAGAAAATGCAAGGCAAGGCAAGGCAATTCCAGACAAGGCAAGACAATACAAAACAAGGCAATTCCATACAAGAAAATTCCAGGAACGGCAAAGAAAGGCAACACCAGGCAAGGCAATTTCAGTCAAGGCAAGGTAAGGCAAGGCAATGCAATTCTAGGCAAGACAATTTTAGGCAAGGCAAGGCAAGGCAAGGCAAGGCGATTGCAGGCAAGGCAATTTTAGGCAATTTCAGGCAAGGCAATTCCAGGCAAGGCAATTTCCAGAAAGGCAATTCAAGGAAAGGCAAGACAAGTCAGGAAAAGATATTTTGAGGCAAAGCAATTTTAGTTAAGAAAAGGCAATTTCACGAAAGTCAATTCGAAGTAGACTCTTCACTGTTTTGCAGAGGTGTATTATTCACTGAGGCCCTGAACGAGTGACCATATGAAATAAACTCACTAAATGATACACACCTAAGAAATAGTCAAAGTCCATGCCATATGGCCACTCAATCAGAGCATTACTGAATGATGCACACCTGGAAATAGTCAGGATTCTATTTCGTATGACCACTGATTGAGAGCCTCATTGAATAATGCACACCTGGATATTAATCAGGAGGCTATGTCATATGAACACTCATTCAGAGCCTCAGTGAATAATACTCACCTAGGGAATACTCAGGAGTCTATTACATAGGCCCTCTCATTCAAAGCCTCACTGAACAATGCACACCTGTTGGGTACTCAGGAGTCTATTTCATATGGCCACTCATTCAGCACCTCACTGAATGATACACACGTGGGGGAATAGTCACAATTCTATTTAATATGAACACCCATTATGAACCTCACTGAATAATGCACACCTGGGAATAGTCAGGAGTCTATTTTATATGGCAACTCATACAGAACCTCAGTGAATAATGCACACCTGGGAATAGTCAGGAGTCTATTTCATATGGCCACTCATTCAGAGCCTCATTGAATAATATATACATGGAGAGAAATTTGGAGTCTCTTTCATATGGCCATTCATTCAGAGCATCAGTAAAGAATGCACACCTGTGGAGTGTCCAGGTGTCTATTTGCTTTGGCCACACATTCAGAACATCAGTCAACAATACACACCTGTGGTACAGTCAGAAGTTTATTCCATAAGGCCCCTCATTCAAAGGCTGAGTGAATAATACACATCTGGGGAATAGTCAGGAATCTATTATATATTGCCACTTATTCAGAGGCTCAGTGAATAATGCACACCTGGATATTAATCAGGAGGCTATGTCATATGAACACTCATTCAGAGCCTCACTGAATGATACACACGTGGGGAATAGTCAGGAATCTATTATATATTGCCACTTATTCAGAGGCTCAGTGAATAATGCACATCTGGGAAATAGTCAGAAGGCTATTTCATATGGACACTCAGAGCCTCCCTGAATAATACACACATTGGGGAGAGTCAGAAATCTGTTTCTTATGGCCACTCACTGAGACTCCCAGGGAATAGTTTACACTTGGGGAATTGTCAGGAGTCTATTTTATATGGCAACTCATACAGAACCTTAGTGAATAAGACACCTGGGAAATAGTCAGGAGTGTATTTCAATTAAGCACACACTAAGAGGCTCAGTGAATTATACACAGGGGATCAGAAATCAGTGGTCATGTTAAACAGACTCCTGACTATTCCCCAGGTGTGCACTATTCACTGAATAATGCACACCTGGGAAATAGTCAGGAGTCTATTTCATATGGACACTCAGAGCCTCCTGAATAATACACACCTGTGGAATAGTCAGGAGTCTATTTCATATGGCCACTCATTCAGAGCCTCACTGAATAATACACACCTGGGAATTGTCAGGAGTCTATTTCATATGGCCATTCATTCAGAGCCTCAGTGAATAATGTACACATGTGGAGTAACCAGGTGTCTATTTTTGGCCACACATTCAGAACATCAGTGAATAATGCACACCTGGGAATAGTCAGGAGTCTATTTTATATGGCAACTCATACAGAACCTCAGTGAATAATCCACACCTGGGGAATAGTCAGAGTCTATTTCATATGGCCACTCATTCAGAGCCTCATTGAATAATGCATACCTGGGAGTACTCAGCAATCTATTTCATATGGCCACTCATTCAGCACCTCAGTGAATAATCCACACCTGGGAATTGTCAGGAGTCTATTTCATATGGCCATTCATTCAGAGCATCAGTGAATAATGCACACCTGGATAAAATTTGGAGTCTCTTTCATATGGCCACTCATTCAGCACCTCAGTGAATAATGCATACCTGGGAGTACTCAGCAATCTATTTCATATGGCCTGCATTCAGAGCCTCACTGAATAATACACACCTGTGGAATAGTCAGGAGTCTATTTCATATGGCCATTCATTCAGAGCCTCAGTGAATAATCCACACCTGGGGAATAGTCAGGAGTCTATTTCATATGGCCACTCATTCAGAGCCTCAGTGAATAATGCACACCTGGGAATAGTCAGGAGTCTATTTCATATGGCCTGCATTCAGAGCCTCAGTGAATAATCCACACCTGGGGAATAGTCAGAGTCTATTTCATATGGCCATTCATTCAGAGCATCAGTGAATAATGCACACCTGGATAAAATTTGGAGTCTCTTTCATATGGCCATTCATTCAGAGCATCAGTGAATAATGCATACCTGGGAGTACTCAGCAATCTATTTCATATGGCCACTCATTCAGAGCCTCACTGAATAATACACACCTGTGGAATAGTCAGGAATCTATTATATATTGCCACTTATTCAGAGCCTCAGTGAATAATACACACCTGGGAATTGTCAGGAGTCTATTTCATATGGCCTGCATTCAGAGCCTCAGTGAATAATGCACACCTGGGAATAGTCAGGAATCTATTATATATTGCCACTTATTCAGAGCCTCAGTGAATAAGACACCTGGGAAATAGTCAGGAGTCTATTTCATATGGCCACTCATTCAGAGCCTCAGTGAATAATACACACCTGGGAATAGTCAGGAGTCTATTTTATATGGCCACTCATTCAGAGCCTCAGTGAATAAGACACCTGGGAAATAGTCAGGAGTCTATTTCATATGGCCACTCATTCAGAGCCTCAGTGAATAATCCACACCTGGGGAATAGTCAGAGTCTATTTCATATGGCCACTCATTCAGAGCCTCAGTGAATAATGCACACCTGAGGAATAGTCAGGAGTCTACTTCATATGCCCACTCTTTCAGAGTCTCACTGAATAACTCACTTCTGTGGAGTACTGAGAAGTCTATTTCATATGGCCACTCATTTTGAGCCTCACTGAATAACACACACCTGGGTAATCAGAGTTTATTTTTTCAGGCCAATCATTCAGAAACTCAGTGAATTATACACACCTGCGACATAGTCAGAAGTCTACTTCATATTGCTCCTCATTCAAAAACTAAGTAAACAATGAACACCTATTGGCTCCTCAGAAATGTATGTCATATGGCCACTCATTCAGCACCTCACTGAATAATAGACACGTTGGGAATAGTCAGATTCTATTTAAAATGGACACCCATTTTGAGACTCACTGAATAACTATACCTGTAGAATAGTGAGGAGTCTATTTCATATCGCCCCTCCTTCTGCATCTCACTGAGTAACATACACCTGGGGAATTGTCAGGAGTCTATTTCATATGGCCTGCATTCAGAGCCTCATTAAATAATGCACACCTGGATAAAAATTTGGAGTCTCTCTGATATGGCCATTCATTCAGAGCATCAGTGAATAATGTACACATGTGGAGTAACCAGGTGTCTATTTTTTGGCCACACATTGAGAACCTCAGCGAATCATACACACCTCTGGAATAGACAGGAGTCTATTTCACAAGGCCCCTCATTTAGTGCCCATTTGAATAAAACCCACCTGGAAATTAATCAGGAGTCTATTTCACATTGCCTTTCATTCACAGCCTCAGTGAATAATCCATACCTGGGGAATAGTTAGCAATCTATTTAATAGGGATACTTTTTCAGAACCTCCCTTAATAATGCACACACGGGGGATATTCAGAAGTCTATTTCACATCACCACTGATTCACAGCCTCCGTGAATAATGCATACCTGGGAGTACTCAGCAATCTATTTCATATGGCCACTCATTCAGCACCTCAGTGAATAATGCACACCTGGGGAATAGTCAGGATTCTATTCTTATGGTCACTCATTTAGACCTCCACTGAATAATGCATACGTTTGGAATCATCAGGATTCTCTTTCATATGGCCACTCATTCAGAGCCTCACTGAATGGTAAACACCTGTGAAATAGTCAGGAGTCTATTTCATATTTCCACTCATTTAGAGCCACAGTGAATAATGCACGCCTGTGGAGTACTGAGGATTCTATTTCAAATGAACCTTCTTTCAGAGCCTCAGTGAATAATACACACATGGGGAATATTCAAGGCTCTATATCATATGGCCACTCATTCAGGGCCTCAGTGAATGATACACGCCTGGGAAATAAACAGTATCTTATTCCATGTAACCTGTGATTCAGAGCCAAACTGAATAATGCACACCTTGGGAATAGACAGGTTTCTCTTTTATATGGACACTCTTTTAGAGCCTCAGTGAATAATACACACCAGGGGAATATTGATTAGGTTATTTTGTATTGCCACTCATTCAGAGCCCTTCAAATAGTGCAAGTTTGGGGAATTATCAAGACTTTATTTACAGTGTTCTCTCATTCAGAGCCTTATTGAATGATGCATACCTGGAAAAATCTTGGAGTCTCTCGCATGGCCATTCATTCAGAGCATCAGTGAAAAATGCACACTTGTGCAGTAGCCATGTGTCTATTTTCTTTGATGACACATTTTGAACATCAGTGAATAATACACACCTGTGGAGTACTGAGGATTCTATTTCAAATGACCTCATTCAGAGCCTCAGTGAATAATACACACATGGGGAATATTCAAGGCTCTATATCATATGGCCACTCATTCAGGGCCTCAGTGAATGATACACGCCTGGGAAATAAACAGTATCTTATTCCATGTAACCTGTGATTCAGAGCCAAACTGAATAATGCACACCTTGGGAATAGACAGGTTTCTTTTATATGGACACTTTTTTAGAGCCTCAGTGAATAATACACACCAGGGGAATATTGATTAGGTTATTTTGTATTGCCACTCATTCAGAGCCCTCCAAATAGTGCAAGTTTGGGGAATTGTCAGGAGTCTATTTTATATGGTCACTCATTCAGAGCCTTATTGAATAATGCATACCTGAAAAATCTTGGAGTCTCTCACATGGCCATTCATTCAGAGCATCAGTGAAAAATGCACACTTGTGGAGTAGCCATGTGTCTATTTTCTTTGATGACACATTCAGAACATCAGTGAATAATACACACCTGTGGAATAGTCAGGAGTCTATTTCATATGGCCCCTCATTCAGAGCCCGTGTGAATAAAACACACCTGAAGAATAGTCAGGAGTGTATTTTATATTGAAACTCATTCAGAGCCTCAGTGAATAATGCACACCTGGGGAATAGACAGAAGTGTATTTCATATGGACACTCTTTAAGAGCCTCTCTGAATAATACACACGTGGGGTAGAGTCAGAGTCTATTTCATATGGCCTCTCAGTGAGAGCCTCAGGGAATAGTGCACACCTGGGGAATTGTCAGGAGTCTATTTCGTATGGCAACTCATACAGAACCTCAGTGAATAACACACACCTGGGGAATAGTCAGGAGTGTATTTCAATTGGCCACACATTCAGAAGCTCAGTGAATAATACACACCAGGGGAATTGTCAGGAGACAATTTTATCTGGCCTCTCATGCAGAGCTTCACTGAATAATGCACTCCTGTGGAGTAGTCAGCAGCCTAATTGATATAGCCATTCATTCAGAGCCTCTCTGAGTAATAAGCTCTTGTGGATATTCAGGAATCTCTTTAATATGGCCACTAAGATTTTCACTGAATGGTACACACCTGTGGAATAGTCATATGGCTGCTTATTCAGAATCTCATGGATTAATGCACACCGGTGGATAAGTGAGGATTCTCTTTATATGGCCACTCATTCAGAGCCTCGCTGAATAATACACACCTGTGGCATTGTCAATAGTTTATTTCATATTGCCACTCATTCAGAGCCTCAGTGAATAATGTGCACCTCAGGAGTACTGAGGATTATACTGTAAATAATAAACACTTGGGGAATAGTCAATAGTCTATTTTATTTGGTCACTCATTCAGAGCCTCACTGAATGATACACACCTGCGGAATAGTCAGGATTTTATTTCATATGACTTGTCACCGAGAGCCAAGCTGAATAATGCACACCTTAGAAAAGTTGGGTGTCTCTTTTATAGGGACACCGTTTCAGAGCCTCAGTGAATAATGCACACCTGGGGAATAGTCAGGAGGCTGTTTAACATGAACACTTGTTACGAATCTTGGTGAATAATGCACGTCTGTGGAGTACTGAGAAGACTAATTCATATCACCCCTGATTCTGAGACTCCCTGAATAATGCACACCTGTGGAATTGTCAAGAGTCTATTTCATATGGCCACTCTTTCACAGCCTCACAGAATAATGCACACCTGTGGAATAGTCAGGAGTCTATTTCACATAGCCAATAATTCAGAGCCACAGTGAATAATGCACACCAGGGTAATAGACATGAGCCTATTTCATATGGCCACTCATTCAGTGCCTTACTGAATGATACACATCTGGGGAATCGTCAGGATTATTTTCCATACTACCACTCATTCAGAACCTTATTGAATAATTCACAATGAGGCAATAGTCAGGAGTCTATTTTATATGGCCTCTCATTCAGAGCTTCAGTGAATAATGCACACCTGTGGAATAGTCAGGATTCTATTTCATATGGCCACTCATTCAGTGCCTCACTGAATGATACACACCTGGGTAATAGTCAAGAGTCTATTTTATATTACCTCTCATTCTGGGCCTCACTGAATAATACACACCTGGGGGAGTGTCAGGAGTCTATTTGGTATGGACACTCATACAGAACCTCTTTCAATAATGCACACATGGAGAATAATTAGGAGTCTATGCCATATGGCTACTCATTCAGACAATCAGTGAATAATGCACACCTGGGGAATAGTCAGAGTCTATTTCATATGGCCACTCTTTCACAGCCTCACTGAATAATACACACCTGTGGAATAGTCAGGAGTCTATTTCATATGGAAACTCATTCAGAGCCTCACTGAATAATGAACACCAGGTAAAGGAGACTATTTCATATGGAAACTCATTCAGAACCTCACTGAATATTACATACCTGGGGAATTGTTAGGAGTCTATTTCATATGGCCACTCTTTCACAGCCTCATGGAATAATGCACACCTGTGGAATAGTCAGAAGTCCCTACAAATGGCCAGTCATTAAGAGCCTCAGTAAATGTACACAGCTGGGGAATAGTCAGGATTCTATTTCATATGGCCACTCATTCAGAACCTCACTGAATAATGCACACCTGTGGAATAGTCAGGAGTCTATTTCATATGGCCTCTCATTCAGAGCCTCACTGAATAATACACACCTGTGGAATAGTCAGGAGTCTATTTCATATTGCCACTCATTCAGAGCCTCAGTGAATAATACACACCTGTGGAATAGTCAGGATTCTATTTCATATGGCCACTCATTCAGAGCCTCACTGAATAATACACACCTGGGGAATTGTTAGGAGTCTATTTCATATGGCCACTCATTCAGAGCCCCAGTTAATAATGCACACCTGTGGAATAGTCAGGAGTCTATTTCATATGGAAACTCATTCAGAGCTTCAGTGAATAATACACACCTGTGGAATTGTCAGGAGTCTATTTTATATGGCCACTCATTCAGAGCCTCAGTGAATAATGCACACCTGGGGAATAGTCAGAGTCTATTTTATATGGTCACTCATTCAGAGCCTCAGTGAATAATGCACGTCTGTGGAGTACTGAGAAGACTAATTCATATCACCCTGATTCTGAGACTCCTGAATAATGCACACCTGGGAAATAGTCAGGAGTCTATTTTATATGGCCACTCTTTCACAGCCTCACAGAATAATGCACACCTGGGAAATAGTCAGGAGTCTATTTTATATGGCCACTCATTCAGAGCCTCAGTGAATAATGCACACCTGGGGAATAGTCAGAGTCTATTTCATATGGCCACTCATTCAGTGCCTTACTGAATGATACACATCTGGGGAATCGTCAGGATTATTTTCCATACTACCACTCATTCAGAACCTTATTGAATAATTCACAATGAGGCAATAGTCAGGAGTCTATTTTATATGGCCACTCATTCAGAGCTTCAGTGAATAATACACACCTGTGGAATAGTCAGGAGTCTATTTCATATGGCCACTCATTCAGAGCCTCACTGAATGATACACACCTGGGTAATAGTCAAGAGTCTATTTTATATTACCTCTCATTCTGGGCCTCACTGAATAATACACACCTGGGGGAGTGTCAGGAGTCTATTTGGTATGGACACTCATACAGAACCTCTTTCAATAATGCACACATGGAGAATAATTAGGAGTCTATGCCATATGGCTACTCATTCTGACAATCAGTGAATAATGCACACATATGGAGTAATAAGGAGTCTGTTTCATATGACCACTCTTTCACAGCCTCATTGAATATTACCCACTTGTGATATAGTCTATAGTCTGTTTCTTATGGCCACTCATTCAGAGCCTCACTGAATAATGAACACCAGGTAAAAGGAGACTATTTCATATGGAAACTCATTCAGAACCTCACTGAATATTACATACCTGGGGAATTGTTAGGAGTCTATTTCATATGGCCACTCTTTCACAGCCTCACAGAATAATGCACACCTGTGGAATTGTCAGAAGTCCCTACAAATGGCCAGTCATTAAGAGCCTCAGTAAATGTACACAGCTGGGGAAATAGTCAGGATTCTGTTTTATCCCTTATTCAAATTCTCACTGAATAATGCACACCTGTTGAATCATCTGCAGTCTTTTTCTTGTGGCCTCTCATTCAGAGTGTCACTGAATAATGTGGATTGGTCAGGAGTCTATTTTGTAGCCACATATTCAGAGCCTCAGTGAATAATACACACCTGTGGGATAGTAAGGAATCTAATTAATATGGCCACTTATTCTGAGCCTCACTGAATAATACACACGTGGAGAATAATTTGAAGTCTATTTCCAATAGACATTCATTCAGAGCCCCAGTTAATAATGCACACCTGTGGAGTAGCCAGGAGTCTATTTCATTTGGATACACATTCATATCTTCAGTTGATAATATGCACCTGTGGAATTGTCAGGAGTCTATTTTATATGGCCACTCATCCAGAGCCTCAGTGAATAATATGCACTTGGGGAATAGTCAAGAGTCTATTTCATATGGCCACTCTTTCAGTGCCACACTGAATGACACACATCTGGGGAATAATCAGAACAGTTTCATATGAACACTCATTGAGAGCCTCACTGAATAATGCACACGTGTGGAACAGTCACGAATCTGTTTCATTTGGTCACTCTTTCAGAGCCTCAGTGAATAATACACACATGGGGAATAGTCAGAAATCTATTTTATGTGGCCACTTATTCAGAAACACACTGAATGATACACACCTGGGGAGTAGTCAGAGTCTATGTCATATGGCCACTAAATCAGAGCATTACTGAATGATGCACACCTGGGAAATAGTCAGGATTCTATTTCATATGACCATTGATTAAGAGCCTCATTGAATAATGCACACCTGGGCAAAAATCAGGAGGCTATGTCATATGAACACTCATTCAGACTCTCAGTGAAAAATGCACACCTGTTGAGTAGCCAGGATTATATTTCATACAGCCACTCCCTCAGAGCCTCAGTGAATAATACACATCTAAGGAATACTCAGGAGTCTATTTTATATGGCCTCTCATTCAGAGTGTCACTGAATAATGCACACCTGTGGAATTGTCAGGAGTCTATTTTGTAGCCACATATTCAGAGCCTCAGTGAATAATACACATCTGTGGGATAGTAAAAAATCTAATTTATATGGCCACTTATTCTGAGCCTCACTGAATAATACACACGTGGAGAATAATTTGAAGTCTATTTCCAATAGACATTCATTCAGAGCCCCAGTTAATAATGCACACCTGTGGAGTATCCAGGAGTCTATTTCATTTGGATACACATTCATATCTTCAGTTGATAATATGCACCTGTGGAATTGTCAGGAGTCTATTTTATATGGCCACTCATCCAGAGCCTCAGTGAATAATATGCACTTGGGGAATAGTCAAGAGTCTATTTCATATGGCCACTCTTTCAGTGTCACACTGAATGACACACATCTGGGGAATAATCAGAACAGTTTCATATGAACACTCATTGAGAGCCTCACTGAATAATGCACACGTGTGGAACAGTCACGAATCTGTTTCATTTGGTCACTCTTTCAGAGCCTCAGTGAATAATACACACATGGGGAATAGTCAGAAATCTATTTTATGTGGCCACTTATTCAGAAACACACTGAATGATACACACCTGGGGAGTAGTCAGAGTCTATGTCATATGGCCACTAAATCAGAGCATTACTGAATGATGCACACCTGGGAAATAGTCAGGATTCTATTTCATATGACCATTGATTAAGAGCCTCATTGAATAATGCACACCTGGGCAAAAATCAGGAGGCTATGGCATATGAACACTCATTCAGACTCTCAGTGAAAAATGCACACCTGTTGAGTAGCCAGGATTATATTTTATACAGCCACTCCCTCAGAGCCTCAGTGAATAATACACATCTAAGGAATACTCAGGAGTCTATTACATAGGCCCTCTCATTCAAAGCCTCACTGAACAATGCACACCTGTTGGGTACTCAGGAGTCTATTTCCTATGGCCACTCATTCAACACCTCACTGAATGATACACACGTGGGGAATAGTCAGGATTCTATTTAATATTGTGCTATTGCAGGCCTAGAGTTAGAACCAGAGCAATGCCATTTTATAAGACAATGCTGTATTTTTTCAAAAATTGTTGTACTGTCCCAGTGTCCTTGCAATAACTGCTGACTTTTTCTTCTGTAAGCAAAACTGCTAGCCTGCTCTAAAGAATAAACTGTCTTGCCTTTGCTTATCAGTAGTTACCAAAATAAGCATCTGTAACGTTGCTTGCCCTGCATCCACTATGTGGTTTTTCAGGTTAAATACCCTGCTCCCCCGATTTTGGGGCCACACGTTGTAGAGACGTGAGTCCTCCATGGTCACTGGCAATAAAGACCCTGCAATTTGGCATACTCTTGTCTTGGTTGATTATTTCAATCTCGCATCCAATACTTCATTTAAAGGCCTCAGAAAGATATTATTTATATTCCTCCATCACCTAGACAAACCCATCTCAGAGTCTCACCCATGAGGCCACTCCCACCTCAGAGATCTTTAGGGGAGGTGCCCCCTGAGCTGTCTCAGGTCCCCAGAGTGCCACTGGGGAGGATAAGCGACCACCCAGCTGACATTTACCCAAAATTTCTCAGGTTCCTAAAAAAAAGCCTCTGGAGGTAAGTTTGGTCTGGAATCTGGGAACTAGTTCAAGGGGACTTGTGTCAGGGGACTGGAGGCAGTCATTGCAACTCTGACCTGGCAAGACTCATTGAGACATTGCTTGAAGCTTCTTGTGGCTGGCATAGTGGGTGCCAGCCTTCTGTTGGCTGTCATAGTGGGTG
>JAKFGQ010000512.1:10000-12500 GCA_021498475.1 Saguinus midas | reverse complement strand
TGAAAACAGAAAACAGAAAACAGAAACACAATTTGGGTTGGGCTCCGCTGGGTAACAGCAGGAAACTCAAAATAAAATAAAACGAAAACACATTTGGGTTGGCTCACTGGTAACAGCAGGAAACTCACCAAAATAAAATAAAACGAAAACACAATTTGGGTTGGGCTCCGCTGGGTAACAGCAGGAAACTCAAAATAAAATAAATAAAACACAATTTGGGTTGGGCTCTGGGTAACAGCAGGAAACTCCGCTCAAAATAAATAAATATAATAAAATGAAAACACAATTTGGGTTGGGCTCGCTCAAGCCTGTTGGCCCAGCACAAAGAATGCCGAGGCAAACGGATGCTGAAGTCACAGGTTCGAGACTGGCCTCGAGGACACAGCGTAGTCTGCTCCCAATGAAAACAGAAAACAGAAAAGTCTAAAATGGTGAGCTGGGCTTGGCATGTGCTCTTCAGCAGCACCTACACTAGAATTGGGACGCTACACAGAAGGCCAGCTGGTCCTAGCTTAAAATTACACGCACAGGTGTGCAGCTTTTGTATTTTATTTCTTGGTTCTGACTGCTTTGTGGAAATTAAATAAAGATAAATGGAGGTACAGAAAATAAAACAGAAAACATTAAAAAGCTGAGCTGGTTCGCATGTGCTCACTTCAGCAGCACCTACAAGAATTGGGACGCTACACAGAAGGCCAGCGTGGTCGTAGCTTAAAATTACACGCACAGGTGTGCAGCTTTTGTATTTTATTTCTTGGTTGTGACTGCTTTGTGGAAATTAAATAAAGATAAACTGGAGGTACAGAAAATAAAACAGAAAGTTACCTGGACCTGGTGGTGTGGACAACTGCAACACCAGGTACTTGAATGGCATTGGGATGACAATCACTTGAACTTAAAAGGCAGGTGTTGCAATAAGCAAAGATCGCACTGTTGCAGTCCAGCCTTGGTGACCAGAGGAAACTAAATAAAGAAAGGCGTTTCTGGGCGTGGAGTCTCCGGCACCTCTTTGTTTCCATTTGTTTATCACCAAAATGCACAGGCTGACCTCGACCTCGTGACCTCAGGATACCGCCACCTCGGCCTTCAAAGTGTTTAGATTTCTTGGGTGACTGGCAGCGCCCGCAGAGTCTCTGATTGAATTTTTGACAAAATATTATAACATTCAGAAACGGTGGCTCACGGCAGCCTGTCATTCATTGGCCTCAAAAATCAAGGCGGCGGATATCCAGAAATTGCGCAAACTCACCCGCCAACATTGTGATATCCTGTCTTTAAAACAAAACACAATTTGGGTTGGGCTCCGCTCAAGCCTGTTGGCCCAGCACAAAGAATGCCGAGGCAGGCGGATGCTGAAGTTATAGGTTCGAGACTGGCCTGGGAGGACACAGCGTAGTCTGCTCCCAATGAAAACAGAAAACAGAAAACAGAAACACAATTTGGGTTGGGCTCCGCTGGGTAACAGCAGGAAACTCACTCAAAATAAAATAAAACAAAACACAATTTGGGTTGGGCTCGCTCAAGCCTGTTGCCCAGCACAAAGAATGCCGAGGCAGGCGGATGCTGAAGTTATAGGTTCGAGACTGGCCTCGAGGACACAGCGTAGTCTGCTACCTATGAAAACAGAAAACATTAAAAAGCTGAGCTGGTTCGCATGTGCTCACTTCAGCAGCACCTACACTAGAATTGGGACGCTACACAGAAGGCCAGCTGGTCCTAGCTTAAAATTACACGCACAGGTGTGCAGCTTTTGTATTTTATTTCTTGGTTCTGACTGCTTTGTGGAAGTCAAATAAAGATAAACTGGAGGTACAGAAAATAAAACAGAAAGTTACCTGGACCTGGTGGTGTGGACAACTGCAACACCAGGTACTTGAATGGCATTGGGATGACAATCACTTGAACTTAAAAGGCAGGTGTTGCAATAAGCAAAGATCGCACTGTTGCAGTCCAGCCTTGGTGACCAGAGGAAACTAAATAAAGAAAGGCGTTTCTGGGCGTGGAGTCTCCGGCACCTCATTCTGTTTCCATTGCACACACTCATCAGTCTGATTACCCTTTTTCTCTCTCTTATTATGTAAACTGGGTTATCACCAAAATGCACAGGCTGACCTCGACTTGACCTCAGGATACCGCTCACCTCGGCCTTTCAAAGTGTTTAGATTTCTTGGGTGACTGGCAGCGCCCGCAGAGTCTCTGATTGAATTTTTGACAAAATATTATAACATTCAGAAACGTGGCTCACAGCAGCCTGTCATTCATTGGCCTCAAAAATCAAGGCGGGCGGATCAGAGAAGTTGTCTGTTCGAGACCCGCCGACCAACATTGTGATATCCTGTCTTTAAAACAAAACACAATTTGGGTTGGGCTCCGCTGGGTAACAGCAGGAAACTCCAAAATAAAATAAAACGAAAACACAATTTGGGTTGGGCTCCGCTGGGTAACAGCAGGAAACTCCACTCAAAATAAAATAAAATAAAATAAAAATAAATAAAATAAA
>JAKFGQ010000511.1:0-21547 GCA_021498475.1 Saguinus midas | reverse complement strand
AAATAAATTGACCCTATCCTCTTGACTATTTAAGCTGCATTTTCCACTGAGTCTCTGAAACGGTCATAAATGAGTGACAGACTTTAACTCTTCCCAGGTATTATTGAATGAGACAAAATAGAATCCTGACTTTCCCAAGGTGTGTATGTTACAGACTGAATATTATAAAAATTCTGAATACAATACAGGTGTTTATTATTGAAAGCTCTGAAATGATGTATGTAATAGCGTCCTGAGTATTCTGGTATTATTCACTGAGGTTCTGAAACTTTGGCCATATGAAACATTTCTAGGTCCCTGAGGAATCGCCACACTGTCTTCCACAATGGTTGAACTAATTTACACTCCTACCAACACTGTAAGAGTGTTCCTATTTCTCCACATCCTCTCCAGCATCTGCTGTCTCCAGGTTTTTTAATGATCGCCATTCTAACTGGTGTGAGATGATATCTCAATGTGGTTTTGATTTGCATCTCTCTAATGACCAATGATGATGAGCACTTTTTCATACGTTTGTTGGCCTCATGTATGTCTTCTTTTGTAAAGGTTTTGTTTATATCCTTTGCCCATTTTTGAATGAGCTTGTTTGTTGTTTTTCTGTAAATCTGTTTAAGTTCTTTGTAAATTCTGGATATCAGCTTTTTGTCAGATGTGTAAACTGCAAAGATTTTTTCCCATTCTGATGGTTGCTGATTCACTCTAGTGACTGTTCCTTTTGCCGTGCAGAAATTCAATGGTTGTTTGATGGGAATAGCATTGAATGTGTAAATTACTTTGGGCAGTATAGCCATTTTCACAATATTTATTCTTTCTAACCATGAACATGGAATGTTTCTCCATCTGTTTTTGTCCTCTCTTATTTCGTTGAGCAGTGGTTTGTAGTTTTCTTTACAGAGGTCCCTTACATACCTAGTGAGTTGTATTCCTAGGTATTTTATTTACTTTGTAGCAAGTATAAATGGCAGTTCATTCTTAATTTGGTTCTCTTTAAGTCTGTTACTGGTGTATAGGAATGCTTGTGATTTTTGCACATTGATTTTATATCCTGAGACTTTGTTGAAGTTGCTTATCAGTTGAAGGAGCTTTTGGGCTGAGGTGATGGGGTCTTCTAGGTATACTATCATGTCGTCTGCAAATAGAGACAATTTGGCTTCCACCTTTCCTATCTGAATACCCTTTATTTTTTTTTTCTTCCCTGATTGCTCTGGCTAGAACTTCCAGTACTATGTTCAATGGAAGTAGTGAGAGAGGGCATCCTTGTCTAGTGCCGGATTTCAGAGGGAATGCTTCCAGTTTTTGCCCATTAAGTATGATATTGGCTGTTGGTTTGTCATAAATAGCTTTTATTACTTTGAGATATGTTCCATCAATACCAAGTTTATTGAGGGTTTTTAGCATAAAGGGCTGTTGAATTTTGTCAAATGCCTTCTCTGCGTCAATTGAGATAATCATGTGGTTTTTGTTTTTGCTTCTGTTTATGTGGTGAATTACATTTATAGACTTGCATATGTTGAACCAGCCTTGCATCCCTGGATGAATCCTACTTGATCATGATGGATAAGTTTTTAATGTGCTGTTGCAATCGGTTTGCCAGTATTTTATTGAAGATTTTGCATCTATGTTCATCATGGATATTGGCCTGAAGTTTTCTTTTTCTTGTTGAGTCTCTGCCAGGTTTTGGTATCAGGATGATGTTGGTCTCATAAAATGATTTGGGAAGGGTTCTCTTTTGGATTATTTGGAATAGTTTCAGAAGGAATGGTACCAGATCCTCTTTGTGTGTCTGGTAGAATTCAGCTGTGAACCCATCTGACCTGGGCTTTTTTGTGTGGTAGGCTTTAATTGCTGCCTCAACTTCTGACCTTGTTATTGGTCTATTCATAGTTTTGGCTTCCTCCTGGTTTAGGCTTGGGAGGACACAGGCGTCCAGGAATTTATCCATTTCTTCCTGATTTACTAGTTTGTGCATAGAGTTGTTTGTAGTATTCTCTGATGATGGTTTGAATTTCTGTGGAATCTGTGGTGATTTCCTTTATCGTTTTTATTGCATCTATTTGGTTGTTCTCTCTTTCTTTTTATCAGTCTGGCTAGTGGTCTGTCTATTTTGTTGATCTTTTCAAAACCAGCTCTTAGATTTATTGATTTTTGAAGGGTTTTTCTTGTCTCTATCTCCTTCAGTTCTGCTCTGATCTTAGTTATTTCTTGTCTTCGGCTAGGTTTTGAGCTTTTTGATCTTGCTCCTCTAGCTCTTTCAATTTTGATGATAGGGTGTCAATTTTGGATCTCTCCACTCTTCTCATGTGGGCACTTATTGCTATATATTTTCCTCTACAGACTGCTTTAAATGTGTCCCAGAGATTCTGGTACGTTGTGTCTTCATTCTCGTTGGTTTCAAAGAACTTCTTTATTTCTGCCTTCATTTCATTG
Organism: Saguinus midas; assembly: GCA_021498475.1. Taxonomy (NCBI): domain Eukaryota; kingdom Metazoa; phylum Chordata; class Mammalia; order Primates; family Cebidae; genus Saguinus; species Saguinus midas. Next base: position 19,120 of record JAKFGQ010000511.1, on the reverse strand, counting down.
TTTATCCAATCAACATTCAAGAGCCAGTTGTTCAGTTTCCATGAAGCTGTGCGGTTCTGAGTTATTTTCTGAATTCTGAGTTCCAACTTGATTGCACTATGGTCTGAGAGACTGTTTGTTATGATTTCCGTTGTTTTGCATTTGCTGAGGAGTGCTTTACTTCCAATTATGTGGTCAATTTTGGAGTAGGTGTGATGTGGTGCTGAGAAGAATGTATATTCTGTGGATTTGGGGTGGAGAGTTCTGTAAATGTCTATCAGGTTTGCTTGTTCCAGGTCTGAGTTCAAGTCCTGGATATCCTTGTTAATTTTCTGTCTGGTTGATCTGTCTGCTATTGACAGTGGATTGTTAAAGTCTCCCACTATTATTGTGTGGGAGTCTAAGTCTCTTTGTAAGTCATTAAGAACTTGCCTTATATATCTGGGTGCTCCTACATTGGGTCCATATATATTTAGAATCGTTAGCTCTTCTTGTTGTATCGATCCTTTTACCATTATGTAATGACCTTCTTTGTCCCTTTTGATCTTTGTTGCTTTAAAGTCTATTTTATCAGAGATGAGAATTGCAACTCCTGCTTTTTTTTGCTCTCCATTTGCTTGGTAAATCTTCCTCCATCCCTTTATTTTGAGCCTTTGTGTATCTTTGCGTGTGAGGTGGGTTTCCTGGATACAGCACACCGATGGGTTTTGTTTTTTTATCCAATTTGCCAGTCTGTGTCTTTTGATTGGTGCATTTAGCCCATTTACATTCAGGGTTAATATTGTTATGTGTGAATTTGATACTGCCATTTTGATGCTAGCTGGCTGTTTTGCCCGTTGGTTCATGTACATTCTTCATTTTGTTGATGGTCTTTAGCATTTGGTATGCTTTTAGGATGGCTGGAACTGGTTGTTTCTTTCTATGTGTAGTGCCTCTTTCAGGAGCTCTTGTAAAGCAGGCCTAGTGGTGACAAAATCTCTGAGTACTTGCTTGTTCGTGAAGGATTTTATTTTTCCTTCACTTATGAAGCTCAGTTTGGCTGGATATGAAATTCTGGGTTGAAAGCTCTTTTCTTTAAGGATGTTGAATATTGGCCCCACTCTTCTGGCTTGTAGAGTCTCTGCCGAGAGATCTGCTGTGAGTCTGATGGGCTTCCCTTTGTGGGTGACCTGACCTTTCTCTCTGGCTGCCCTTAGTATTTTCTCCTTCATTTCAACCCTGGTGAATCTGACAATTATGTGCCTTGGGGTTGCTCTTCTTGCAGAGTATCTTTGTGGTGTTCTCTGTATTTCCTGGAGTTGAGTATTGACCTGTCTTGCTAGGTTGGGGAAATTTTCCTGGATAATATCCTGAAGAGTGTTTTCCAGCTTGGATTCATTCTCTTCATCACATTCTGGTACACCTATCTAACGTAGGTTGGGTCTCTTCACATAGTCCCACATTTCTTGGAGGTTTTGTTCATTCCTTTTTGAACTTTTTGTTTAATCTTCGTTTCTCGTTTTAGTTCATTGTGTTGATCTTCAACTTCTGATATTCTTTCTTCTGCTTGGTCAATTCGGCTGTTGAAACTTGTGCATGCTTCAAGTTCTCGTGTTGTGTTTTTCAGCTCCTTCAATTCATTCATATTCCTCTCTAAGTTGTCCATTCTTGTTATCAATTCCTCGAATCTTTTTCAAATCTTTTTCAAGGTTCTTAGTTTCTTTTCACTGGTTTAGTACATGTTCCTTTAGCTCACTGAAGTTTCTCATTATCCACTTTCTGAAGTCTGATTCCATCATTTCGTCACAGTCATTCTCTGTCCAGCTTTGTTCCCTTGCTGGTGAGGAGTTTTGGTCCTTTTGGAGGTGAGGTGTTTTGGTTTCGGTGTTTTCCTCCTTTTGCGCTGGTTTCTTCCCATCTTTATGGATTTATCCACCTGTTGTCTTAGTAGTTGCTGATTTTTCAATTGGGTCTCTGTGTGGACGCTGAGATTGTTGATGATGAAGTATTTCTGTTACTTAGTTTTCCTCTAATGGTCTATCCTCTGCTGTATGAGTGCTGAGGTCCACCCAGGCCCTGCTTGTCTGGGGTATACCTGCAGGAGCTGTGAACAGTGAGGGATGATACCAGTTTCTTCTTCTGCTGTCCTTGTTCCAGAATAATGCCAGCCAAATGTCAGTCTGATTAGTCCTTTCTGGGGTGACTCTTGATATACAGGGGTCAGGAGCTGCTTGAGGAGACAGTCTGTGCTTTATAGGAGCTCCAGTGCTGAGCTGTGAGCTCCGTTGTTCATTCAGCATTGTTGGGAGGTTGTTTATGTCTGCTGCAATAGAACTCATAAAACACCACCCTTTTTCACCCCTTAGATGCTCTGTCTCAGGGAGTTGGGGCTTTTATGAGTATCTGTTGCACTGTCCTGCCCCACTAGGCAGCAGTCTATTCACTATTTGCCTGCCGGGCTCTGACCTGCTAGCGTGGGTCCGCCCTGTTGCTACTGGGCTCCCTTCTGCTGTGGAGCAAGGAGTCTTTCTGTAATGGCAGGTTGCCTCGGCAACGGCAGGCTGCATCAGTCCTGGGCGGTACTTCAGTGGGGTGGACTGCATCAGCAATGGTGGATGACCCTCCTTGCGGGCTGCACCGTCCTAGATGCCGCAGCAAACTCTCAGCCCCAAGCATCTCCAGTCGCCGCCCTGCTTGTCATGAGCTGGGACCCGCCGAGCCCGATCACCCAGCTCCCTGCCTCAGAGTCCGTCCTCTCTCTCTCTCTTCCTCTCCCAAGCTGAAAGGTCGACTCTCACTGGCGCCCCAGTAGCCTGCCGATAGGGCACTGGGATCCGTGTGATCTCCCATCCCACTGCCCACTACCCTGGCTCAGATCACGCTTCCAAGGAAACTCCTGGTCTGGCTCATTGTCCACGTCCCGTTCAATCAGATGAACATGCCAATCTGCCCTTCCAAATCTCAGATTGCCGGTTTAACAGGGCACCCAGACCAGTGAGTTCCGCCTCCTCAGATCTAAGATCACCTATTGCCACTTTCATGTCTCCCACACCTGGGACTTTCAACGCTCTGTGGGCATAAAAGGAACATCCGAGAATGTGGCTAGGACTCACCCTCTGCACCTTCACTGTGAGCTGCAATCCTGAGTCGCCTCTACGATGCCATCTTGCCTCCTCCCCCCGTGTCTACTTTAAATGGCTACATTCAGAGTCTCATAATATAAATACTTAGTCTCTTTTTATGCCCACTAGTCAGAGACACAAAACAAGAAAGAAAGAAGAGTCTATATGTAGCCACTCATTTAGAACTCAGTGAATAATGCACACCAGGGTAATAGTTGAGCATTTTTATATGGCCACTCATTTTGTGCCTCACTGAGTGACACACACCTGGGGAGTTTCAGGAGTCTATTTCATATAGCCACTCATTTAGAACCTTATTGAATAATTCACAATGGAGCAATAGTCAGGTGTCTATTTTATATGGTCTATCATTCAAAGTTTCAGTGAATAGTAAACTTCTATGGAGTAATCAGGACACTGTTTAAGATAGCCATGAATTAAGTGCCTTCTGAATGATAACACCTGTGTGATAGTCAGGAGTCTATTTCATATGAACTCTAATTCTGTGTAATGCTGAGTAATACACACCTGGGGAGTTTCAGGAGTCTATTTGGTATGGACACTCATACAGAACCTGTTGGAATAATGCACACATGGAGAATAATGAGGAGTCTATGTCATATGGCTACTCATTCAGACAAACAGTGAATAATGCACATGTGGAATAGACACTAGTCTGTTTTATATGGCCTCTTTCACAGCCTCACTGAATATTACACACTTGTGATATAGTCTGAGTCTATATTTTATGGCCACTCATTCAGAGAATCACTGAATAATGCACACCTGTGGAATAGTCAGAAGTCTCTTCCAATGGCTACCCATTGAGAGCCTCACTAAATGTACACACCTGGATAAATAGTCAGGATTTACTTGTATCTCCTCATTCAGAGTCTCACTAAATAATGCACACCTGTGGAATAGTCAGGAGACTTTTCATGTGGCCTCTCATTCAATGTGTCATTGAAAATGTGGTGTAGTCAGGAGACTTTTCATGTAGACACATATTCAGAGCCTCAGTGCATAAGACAGACCCTTGATATAGTAAGAATCTAATTATATGGCCACATCTTCTGAGGCTCACTGAATAATACACACCTGTAATAATTTGGAGTCTATTTTCGATGGACATTCATTCAGAGCCTCAGTGAATAATGCACACCTGTGGAATAGTCAGGAGACTTTTCATGTAGACACATATTCATAGCCTCAGTGAATAATATGCACGTGTGGATTAGTCAGGATTCCATTTTATATGGCCACTGACTCGTAACCTCAATGAATAATGCACAAATGTAAAGTACTCAGCAGTTTATTTCATATAGCCACTCATTCAGAGATTCACTGAATAATAAAATTATTTGAGATAGACAGCCTCCTGTTTCATATTGTCATACAAAAGAGCCTCACTGAGTGACACACACCTGGGAAGTGTTAGGAGTGTACTTTACATAGCCTCTCATTTACAGCCTAAGGGAATAATGCACATGTGTGGAATAGACACTAGTCTGTTTTATATGGCCACAAAATCAAAGCCTGAGTCAGTAATACACAACTTTGGAATAGTCACTAGTCTATTTCATATGCCCAAATATTTAGAGTCAGAGTCAATAATACATGCCTGTAGACTAGTCAGGAAACCATTTCATATGGCCAAAGTTTCAGAGCCTCAGTGAATAATAAATACCTGAGGAATACTCTGGACCCTGTTACATGTGGCATTTCTTCAGAGGTTCATTGAGTAAAGAACACCTGTATTGTAGTCAGAATTCTATTTCATATAGCCACATACTCAGAGCCTAACTGAATAACAGACACCTTGGGAAAGTCAGGATTCTGTTTTGTATAGCCACTCATTTACAGCCGAATCTAAAAGCTCACGCCTGAGTAGTATATAGGAGTCTCTATTATATGGCCACTCATTCAGAGCCTCACAGAATAATACAGACGTTTGGAAATGTGAGGAGTGTACTTGACATGGCCACTTATTCAGTTCCTCAGTGAAGAATTATATATATCAGGAAAATACTCAGGATTCTATTATATATAACCACTTATTAAAAGACTCACTGAATAATGCACACCTGGAAAATTTTCTGGAGACTATTTGATATGACCATTCTCCCAGCGACTGACTGGAAAATGCAGAGCTGAGTAATATTCAGGAGGACAGAGTCAAGAGTCTATTTTATGTGGTCACGTGTTCAGAAACTGACTGAACAATACACACCTGGGGAATAGTCAGAGTCCAGGTCATAGGGCCACTCAATCACAGCATTACCAAATAATGCACAATGGGGCAATAGTAAGGAGTCTATTTCATATGGCTCTCATTCAGAGCTTTAGTGTGTAATAAACAGCTGTGGAGGAGGGAGGACTGTATTGATGGTAGCCCCAAATAAAGCAGCTCCGTGAATTATACCCATATGTGGGAGAGTCAGGAGACTATTTGATATGGACACTCATACAGAACCTCTTAGAACATTTCATATGTGGGGAATAAATACTAGCCTATTTCATATGGTGGTTCGTTTGGAGAGTCAAAAAATAACACGCACCAGTGGAATAAAATGTGGTCTATTTCATAAGGCCACTCTTTTAGTGTTTTAGTGAATAACATGTATATCTAATAAGACAGGAATCTTTTTCACATTGCCAAGTAAATTCTAAGCAAAAAGAACACAGCGGGAGGCATCCCACTACCAGACTTCAAACTATACTATAAGTCTACAGTAATCAAAACAGCATGGTACTGGTACCAAAACAGAGATATAGACCAGTGGAACAGAACAGAGGCATCGGTGGCAACACAACATATCTACAACCATATAATCTTTGATAAACCTGACAAGAAGAAGCAATGAAGAAAGGATTCCTGTTTAATGGTGTTGGGGAAACTGGCTAGCCATGTGCAGAAAGCAGAAACTGGACCTCTTCCTGACACCTTACACTAAAATTAACTCCAGATGGATTAAAGACTTAAACATAAGAACTGACACTGGAGAGAGATCCAAGATGGCTGATCGCTAACAGCTCGGGATTGTAGCTCCCAGTGAAAGCTCAGAAAACATGAGGATTCCACATTTTCAGAGGAATTTTCGTCACCCACGGACCAGAAGGTTTCCAGTGGAGGAGCCCCGCTGGTCGCCAGCACAACTTCTGTGGCTGGCGCAGCGGTTTTGTCATCGCCTCTGTGCAGAAGCTCCTCGTGTACATTGAGCGGGACTGGTTCCCCTACTGACTGGTGTTTGGAGCTCTGGGAAGGCAGAGCCGCTTGTTGCAGACTCAAGAAGGAAGCAAGACTGGAGATTCCCAGGCAGAAGAGCACCATCAGTCTTATCGCTGTTGTTTTGGCCGGCGCAGTGGGTTGCTCGGATTCCAGCACTGGGAATCAATAAATTGAACATCCTCTCAGGAACTTAATCAGAAAGGCGCTAATTGTAACGATATCAGATTGATAAAATCACAATAAAGAAAAAAAAGCCTAAAAAGGCCGAGAAAACTGAAAGTCAGAACCCCTCTCCCTCTACAGGGGATAGTAATTCCTCATCAGCAATGGAACAAGCCCTAAAGGAAGAGGACTGTGTTCCAGTATCTGAAGGAGGTTTTAGAAGGTGGATGGTAAAACCTCTGGGAATTGAAACAATTGTTCTAAACCAATGTAAATAAACTAAGAACTTTGAAAAAGGTTAGACGAAATGTTAAAAGAATGGACAATATAGAAAGAAATATAAATGAACTAATGGAGTTGAAAAATACAACACGAGAACTTAGTGAAATATGCACAAGTTTGAATAGCTGAATTGATCAAGCAGAAGAAAGGATATCAGAGGTCGAAGACGACTTAATGAAATGGAATGAGAAGACAAGAATAGAGAAAAAAGGATAAAAAGGAATGAGCAAAGTCTCCAAGAATTATGGGACTATGTGAAAAGACCTAATCTACATTTGATAAGTGTACCTGAATGTGATAGAAAGAATGAATCCCAGGTGGAAAATATTCTTCAGGATATTATCCAGGAGAATTTTCCCAATCTAGCAAAGCAGGATACCATTCAACCTCAGGTAATACAGAGAACACCACAAAGATATTCCTTAAGAAGAGCAACCCCAAGACACATAATCATTAGTTCACTAGGGTTGAAACAAAGGAGAAAATACTAAGGGCAGCCAGAGAGAAAGGTCAGGTTACCCACAAAGGGAAGCCTATTAGACTTACAGCTGATCTCTCAATAGAAACCCTACAAGCCAGAAGAGAGTGGGGGCCGATATTTAACATCCTCAAAGAACAGAAATTTCAGCCCAGAATTTCATATCCTGCCAAACTAAGCTTCATAATTGAAGGAAAAATAAAATCTTTTATGAACAAGCAAGTACTCAGAGATTTTATTACCACCAGGCCTGCTTTACAAAAACTTCGGAAAGAAGCATTACACACAGAAAGGAGCAAGCAGTATTAGCCTTTCTAAAAATATACCAAAAAGTAAAGAACATCAACAGAAAGAAGAATTTACATCAACAAATGGATCAAGTAGCCAGTTAACATCAAATGGCAGTAATCTTAAATTGAAATCGACTAAATTTTCTAATTAAAAGATACAGCCAAAATCTAAGGGTATACTATATCCAGACCTATTCTATATCCAAAGATATACATAGACTAAAAACAAAGGGTTGGAGAAAGATTTACCAACCAAATAGAGAAAAAACAAATAAATAAACAAAAAGGAGTTGCAATTTATGCATTTGATAATAAGGATTTCAAACAAAAAAAAAATAAAGTGGTATAAGGATCAATGCATCCTAACACCCAGATACATAAGAACCATAAAAAGATTCAGACACGAAGAAATTGATACAGATAGCGGGACTCGCAAGATGGCGTCGTAGAAGCGACTCAGGATTGCAGCTCTCAGTGAAGACGCAGATGGTGAGTACTAGCCGCATTCTCGGATGGACCTTTTTTGCCCACAGAGTGTTGAAAGTCCCAGGTGTGGAGACATGACGAGTAAGCCGGCCAACACAGCCGGCCCGTACTTCAGCCGCAGCAGGACCTGGCATGGAACTCACTGGTATGGGTGCCCTGTTAAACCAGCAATCTGAGATTTGGAAGGGCAGATTGGCATGTCCATCTGATTGAACGGGACTTGGACAGTGAGCCAGACCAGAAGTTTCCTGGGAAGCGTGATCTGAGCCAGTGCAGTGGGCAGCAGCACGGGAGATCACACGGATCCCAGTGGCCTATCGGCAGGCTACTGGGGCGCCAGTGAGAGAGTCGACGTTTCAGAATGTGGAGAGGGAGAGAGAGAGGACGGACTCTGAGGCAGGAAGCTGGGTGATCAGGCTCGGCAGGTCCCACCCTCATGAGGACAAGCAGGGCGGTGACTGGAGGCACTTGGGGCTGAGACTTTTGCTGCTGGCATCTAGGACGGTGCAGCCCCGTGAGGGAGGGGCGTCCGCCATAACTGACGCAATCCGCCCCTGCTGAAGTACCGCCCAGGGCGGACGCAGCCTGCCATTGCCGAGGCAACCTGCCATAACAGAGAGACTCCGCCAAGAGTGGGGAGCGCTCTACAGCAGAAAGGAGCCCAGCAGGAACAGGGCAGACCCGCGTTAGCAGGTCAGAGCCCCGGCAGGCAAATAGTGAATAGACTGCCTCCTAGTGGGGCAGGACAGTGCAACAGATACTCATAAAGAAAGCCCCAACTCCCTGAGACAGAGCATCTGGGGGGGAAAAAAAGGATGGTGTTTTATGAGTTCTATTGCAGCAGACATAAACAACATCCCAACAACCCTGAATGAACAACAAAGCTCACAGCTCAGCACTGGAGCTCCTTTAAAGCACAGACCGTCTCCTTAAGCAGCTCCCTGACCCGTGTATATCCAAAGAGTCACCCCAAAATAGGACTAATCAGACTGACATTTTGCGGGCATCATTCTGGAAAAAAGACAGCAGCAGAAGAAACTGGTATCATCCCTCACTGTTCCACAGCTGCTACAGGTATACTCCAGACAAGAAGGGCATGGAGTGGACCTCAGCACACATACAGCAGAGGGGCTAGACCATTAGAAGGAAAACTAAGTAACAGAAATAATTCATCATCAACAATCTCAGCACCCACACAGAGACCCAATCAAAAAAAAGAACAATAAAATGGTCTGAAGTTGAGGCAGCAATTAAGAGCCTACCATACAAAAAGAGCCCAGGTCCAGATGGGTTCACAGCTGAATTCTACCAGACACACAAAGAGGATCTGGTACCATTTCTTCTGAAATTATTTCAATGAATCCAAAAAGAGGGAACCCTTTCCAAATCATTTTATTAGACCAACATCATCCTGATACAAAAACCGGACAAAGACTCAACAAGAAAAGAAAACTTCAGGCCAATATCGATGATGAACATAGATGCAAAAATCTTCAATAAAATACTGGAAAACCGATTGCAACAGCACATTAAAAACTTATCCATCATGATCAAGTAAGATTCATCACGGGGATGCAAGGCTGGTTCAACATACGCGTCTATAAATGTAATTCACCACATAAACAGAAGCAAAAACAAAAACCACATGATTATCTCAATTGATGCAGAGAAGGCATTTGACAAAATTCAACAGCCCTTTATGCTATAAACCCTCAATAAACTTGGTATTGATGGAAAATATCTCAAAGTAATAAAAATCTATTTACGACCAAAAAACAGCCAATATCATAGTTAATGGGCAAAACCTGGAAGCATCCTCTTTGAAATCTGGCACTAGACAAGGATGCCCTCTCTCTCCACTCCTATTTAACATAGTACTGGAAGTTCTAGCCAGAGCAATCAGGCAGGAAAAAGAAATAAAGGGTATTCAAATAGGAAAGGTGGAAGCCAAATTGTCTCTATTTGCAGACGACATGATAGTATACCTAGAAGACCCCATCACCTCAGCCCAAAAGCTCCTGCAACTGATAAGCAACATCAGCAAAGTCTAAGGATAAAAAAATCAATGTTCAAAAATCACAAGCATTCCTATACACCAATAACAGACTTAAAGAGAACCAAATCAAGAACGAACTGCCATTCACAATTGCTACAAAGAAAATAAAATATCTAGGAATACAACTCACAAGGAATGTAAGGGACCTCTTTAAGGAAAACTACAAACCACTGCTCAATGAAATAAGAGAGGACACAAACAGATGGAGAAACATTCCATGTTCGTGGTTAGGAAGAATCAATATCGTGAAAATGGCTATGCTGCCCAAAGTAATTTACACAATCGATGCTATCCCCATCAAACTACCATTGAATTTCTTCACAGAACTGGAAAACACCACCATGAATTTCATATGGAACCAAAAAAGAGCCCGCATAGCCAGGTCAATTCTAAGCAAAAAGAACACAGCGGGAGGCATCACACTACCAGACTTCAAACTATACTACAAGGCTACAGTAATCAAAACAGCATGGTACTGGTACCAAAACAGAGATATAGACCAATGGAACAGAACAGAAGCAACGGAGGCAACACAACATATCTACAACCATATAATCTTTGATAAACCAGACAAAAACAAGCAATGGGGAATGGATTCCCTATTTAATAAATGTTGTTGGGAAAACTGGCTAGCCATGTGCAGAAAGCAGAAACTGGACCCCTTCCTGACACCTTACACTAAAGTTAACTCCAGATGGATTAAAGACTTAAACGTAAGACCTGACACCATAACAACCCTAGAAGAAAATCTAGGCAAAACCATTCAGGACATAGGAGTAGGCAAGGACTTCATGAATAAAACACCAGAAGCATTGGCAACAAAAGCCAAAATAGACAAATGGGACCTAATAAAACTTCACAGCTTCTGCACGGCAAAAGAAACAGTCACTAGAGTGAATCAGCAACCATCAGAATGGGAAAAAATCTTTGCAGTTTACGCATCTGACAAAGGGCTGATATCCAGAATTTACAAAGAACTCAAACAGATTTACAGGAAAAATCAAACAAGCCCATTCAAAAATGGGAAAAGGATATGAACAGACACTTTACAAAAGAAGACATACATGAGGCCAACAAACAAATGAAAAAATGCTCATCATCACTGGTCATTAGAGAGATGCAAATCAAAATCACATTGAGATACCATCTCAAGCCTGTTAGAATGGCAATCATTAAAAAATCTGGAGACAACAGATGCTGGAGAGGATGGGAAGAAATAGGAACCCTCTTAAACTGTTGATGGGAGTGTAAATTAGTTCAACCATTATGGAAGACAGTGTGGCGATTCCTCAGGGACCTAGAAATAGAAATTCCATTTGACCCAGCAATCCCATTACTGGGTATATATCCAAAGGACTATAAATCGTTCTACTATAAGAACACATGCACCCAAATGTTCATTGCAGCACTGTTTACAATAGAAAAGAACTGGAACCAACCCAAATGCCCAGCGATGAAACTGGACTGGAAAAATGTGGCACATATACACGATGGAATATTATGCAGCAATCAAAAATGATGAGTTTGTGTCCTTTGTAAGGACATGGATGAATATGGAGAACATCATTATCAGCAAACTGACACAAGAACAGAAAAAGTAATACCGCATATACTCAGTCATAGGTGGGTGAGAAGAATGAGAACACATGGACACAGAGAGGTGGTCTACTATACACTGGCATCTATTGGGGGGAATGGGGGAAGGACAGTGGGGGGACTTGGGAGGGAAAGCCTGGGGATGAATACCAAGTGTGGGTGAAGGAGAAAAAGGCAGCAAAACACACTGCCATGTGTGTACCTATGCAACTATCTTGCACGTTCTGCACATGTACCCCAAAACCTATAATGCAATAAAAATTAAAAAAAAAAGAAAGAAATTGATACAGAAAAATAAAGAAGGGATTCAGACTCAACGAAACAGAAAATTAATAAGGATATCCAGAATCTGAACTCAGATCAGTAATAAGTAAACTTAATAAGCAAACTCTCCACTTTAGATAAATAAAATATACATTCTCTATTTTAAATACATAAAATAATGATCGGCCATTATTAATAGCCATTTATAGAATAAAGCAATATTTCTGTTCTGTCTCCCTCTTTTTCTTCCTCTTTTTTCCTTTCCAAAAAGAAAAAGAAAAAGAAAAGAACTGACACCATAAAAACCCTAGAAGAAAATCTAGGCAAAACCATTCAGGACATAGGAGTAGGCAAGGACTTCATGACCAATACACCAAAAGCATTGGCAACATAGCCAAAATAGACAAATGGGACCTAATCAAACTCCACAGATTCTGCACAGCAAAATAAACAGTCACTAGAGTGAATCAGCAACCATCAGAATGGGAAAAATTCTTTGCAGTTTACACATCTGACAAAGGGCTGATATCCAGAATTTACAAAGAACACAAACAGATTTACAGAAAAAAAAACCAAACAAGCCCATTCAAAAATGGGCAAAGGATATGAACAGACACTTTACAAGAGAAGACATACATGAGGCTAACAAACAGATGAAAAAATGCTCATCATCACTGGTCATCAGAGAGATGCAAATCAAAACCACATTGAGATACCATCTCATGCCAATTAGAATGGCGATCATTAAAAAATCTGGAGACAGCAGATGCTGAAGAGGATGTGGAGAAATAGGAACAGTCTTACACTGTTGGTGGGAGTGTAAATTAGTTCAACCATTGTGGAAGACAGTGTGGCGATTCCTCAAGGACCTAGAAATACAAATCCCATTTGACCCAGCAATCCCACTACTGGGTATATATCCAAAGGCCTATGAATCATCCTACAATAAGGACACATGCACACGAATGTTCATTGCAGCACTGTTTACAATAGCAAAGACCTGGAACCAACCCAGATGCCCATCGATGATACACTGGACTGGGAAAATGTGGCACATATACACCATGGAATATTATGCAGGAATCAAAATTGATGAGTTTGTGTCCTTTGTAAGGACATGAATGAAACTGGAGGACATCATTCTCAGCAAACTGACACAAGAACAGAAAATGAAATACCGCATATTCTCACTCATAGGCAGGTGAGAAAATTGAGAACACATGGACACATGAAGGGGGTCTACTACACACTGGAGACTATTAGGGAATTGGGGAGGAACAGCAGGCGGACTGGGGAGGGATGGACTGGGGATAAATGCCAAGTGTGCTTGAAGGGAAAAAAGGCAGCAAACACTGCCATGTGTGTACCTGTGCATCTAACTTCACGTTCTGCACATGTACCCCAAAACCTATAATGCAATAAAAACTCAAAAAATTAAAAAATAGACGAAAGCAATAAACACGTATTAGGAATAAAAAATTAATGCACACCTGTGGAATAGTCAGGAGACTTTTTTTATGTGGCCTCTCATTCAATGTGTCATTAAAAATTGTGGTGTAGTCAGGAGACTCTTTCATGTAGACACATATTCAGAGCCTCAGTGCATAAGATAGACCGTTGATATCATAAGAAATCTAATTAGTATGGCCACATCTTCAGAGGATCACTGAATAATACACACCTGGGGAATAATTTGGAGTTTATTTTTGATGGACATTCATTCAGAGCCTCGGTAAATACTGCAGACCTGTGGAGAAGCCAAAAGTCTATTTCATTTGGAAACACATTCATAGCCTTAGTGGATACTATGCACATGTGAATTAATCAGGATTCCATTTTAATGTAGCAACTGACTCGAAACCTCAATGAATAATGCACAAAAGTAAAGTGCTCAGCAGTCTATTTCATATAGCCATTCATTCAGAGATTCACTGAATAATAAAACTATTCAAGATAAACAGCCTCCTGTTTCATATTGTCATACAAAAAGAGCCTCACTGAGTGACACACACCTGGGAAAGCTTTAGGAGTGTACTTACATAACCTCTCATTTACAGCCTAAGGGAATAATGCACACGAGAGGAATAGACACTAGTCTATTTTAAATGGCCACAAAATCAAAGCCTGAGTCAGTAATACACAACTTTGGAATAGTCACTAGTCTATTCCATATGCCCAAATATTTAGAGTCAGTGTCAATAATACACGCCTTTAGACTAGTCAGGAAACCATTTCATATGGCCAAAGTTTCAGAGACTCAGTGAATAATAAATACTTGAGGAATACTCTGGACGCTATTACATGTGGCATTTCTTCAGAGGTTCATTGAGTAAAGAACTGCTGTATTGTAGTCAGAATTCAATTAGATATAGCCACATACTCAGATCCTAACTGAATAACAGACACCTTGGGAAAGTCAGGATTCTATTTCATATAGCCACTTATTTACAGCTGAATGTAAAAACTCACGCCTGAGTAGTATATAGGAGTCTCTATTTTATGGCTACTCATTCAGAGCCTCACAGAATAATACAGACCTATGAAAATATCAGGAGTGTACTTGACATGGCCACTTATTCAGTTCCTCAGTGAAGAATCATATATATCTGAAAAATACTCAGGATTCTATTATATACAGCCACTTATTAAGAGACTCACTGAATAATGCACACCTGGAGAATTGTCTGGAGATTATTTGATATGACCGTTCACCCAGTGACTCAGTGGAAAATGCAGAGCTGAGATATAGTCAAGAGGACAGAGTCAGGAGTCTGTTTTATGTGGTCACTCCTTCAGAAACTGACTGAAGAAAACACCCCTTGGGAATACTCAGAGTCCAGGTCATATGGCCACTCGATCACAGCATTACTGAATAATGCACAATGGGACAATAGTAAAGAGTCAATTTTACATGGCCTCTCATTCAGAGCTTCATTGCGTAATAAACAGCTGTGGCATAGTGAGGACCCGATTGACGGTAGCCACAAATAAAGCAGCTCCGTGAATGATACACACCTGTGTGGGAGTCAGGAGACTATTTGATATGGAAACTCATACAAAACCTCTTCAAATATTGCACATTTGGGGAATAATCACTAGTTTATTTCATATGGTGGTTCATTTGGAGAGTCAAAAAATAACACGCACCTGTGGAGTAAAATGCGGTCTATTTCATAAGGCCACTCCTTCGGTGTTTTAGTGAATAACATGTATATCTGTTAAGTCAGGAATCTCTTTTACATGGCCACTCATTTTGTGCCTCTGTGGATAATACTCCCCTCAGAAACAGTAAAGGGTCTACTTCAAATACCTACACATTCAGAGTCTCTGTAAGTAATGAACACCTGGGCAATACACCTGAGTCTCTTTTTTATGCCCACTTAGTCAGAGTCTCATTCAATAATACACACCTGGGGAAGAATTAAGAGTCTACTTCATGTAGCCACTCATTTTGATCCTAAGTGAATAATCCACACCAGGGTAATAGTCGAGCATTTTTTATATGGCCACTCATTCTGTGCCTCCCTGAATGAAACACACCTGGGGAATTTGCAGTATTTTATTTAATACTACCACTCATTTAGGACCTCATTGAATAATTCACAATGGAGCAATAGTCAGGTGTCTATTTTTTATGGCCTCTCATTCAAAGTTTTAGTGAATAATGAACTTCTATGGAGTAATCAAGACACTGTTTAAAATAGCCATGAATTAAGTGCCTTCCTGAATGATACACACCTGGGTGGTAATCAGGAGTCTATTTCATATGAACTCTAATTCTGTGTAATGCTGAGTAATACACAGAACCTCTTCCAATATTGCACATGTGAAGAATAATCACTAGTCCATTTCATATGGTCGTTCGTTTGGAGAGTCAAAAAATAACACAAGGGAGGTGTGATACACACAGGAGTGTGAAGGGTACACACTGGAGACAGTGGGTACACAAAGGAGTGAAGAGAATACACAAAGCAGAGGGTGATACACACAGAAGAGTAGAGAATACACAGAAAAGAGAGGAAGATACACACAAGAGAGGATAGAATAAACAGAGGAGAAAGAAATACACACAGCAGAAAGGGGCATACACACAGGAGAGGGTGATACAAACAGGAGAAAGAAAAATAAACACAAGAGAGAGGAAGATACACACAAAACAATGGGAAACACAGAGGAGAGAGAAGCGTACACACAGAATGAAAAAGGATACATAAAGCACAGAGGAGGATCCACACAGGAGACAGGGGATACACAGAGGAGAGAGGAAAATACACACAGGAGAGAAAAAGTATACACACAATAGGGAGGGGGTTACACGTAGGAGAGAGGGATACACACAGGGGAGAGGGGAACACAAACTGGAGAGAGGGGGATACACACAAGATAGAGGGAAAATACACACAAAAGAAAGGGTTGATATACACAGAAAAGAAAAATGATACACACAGGTGAGAGCAGTATACACACAGGAAAGGAGGATACACACTGAAGAGAGAAGGGT
Organism: Saguinus midas; assembly: GCA_021498475.1. Lineage (NCBI taxonomy): Eukaryota > Metazoa > Chordata > Mammalia > Primates > Cebidae > Saguinus > Saguinus midas. The sequence goes on along the minus strand of JAKFGQ010000511.1, from coordinate 2,696 downwards.
ACACACAGGAGAGGTGAATACACACTGGAGTGAGGAGGATTCACACCGGAAAGAATAGGATACACACAAACGACAGGAGGATACAAACAAAAGAGGGAAGGATACACACGGTAGACACAAGAATACACACAGGAGAGAGAAGGATACAAACAGGAGAGTGGTGATACAAACAGAAGAGATGAGTGTTCACACAAAAGGATAGAGGATGCAGACATGAGAGAGATGGATACACACAGGTGAGAGGAGAATACACACAGCAGAGAGGAGGAAACACACAGGAGAGAGGGAATACACACAAGAGTGAGAAAGATCCACACAGGAGAGAAGGGAATGCACACACGAGAGAGGTGGATACACACAGAATTGGGGCATACACACAAAAGAAATGGGATACACACAGGAGTGAGGGGGCATACACACAAAGAGTGGTGAATACACAGGAGAGAGGAGGATAAACACAGGAGAGGGGTGGATACACGCAGGAGAGAGGAGCATACACACAAGAGAGAGGAAAAAGATACACAGGAGAGAGGAGGATACACACAGGAGTGGCGTGATACACACAGGAGAGAGGAGGGTACACAAAGTAGAAATTAGAATACACACAGGAGAAAGGAGGATACACGAAGGAGAGGTGGCTACACATAGGAGAGAGGAAAATACACCGAGGAGAGAGGAGGATACACACAGGAGGGGAAATACACACAGAAAAGAGAACCATAAACACAGGAGAGGGAATACACAAGAGAAAGAAAAGTACACACAAAAGAGAGGAGGATACACACAGGACAGAGAGATACACACAGGAGAGTGGGGCGTACACACAGGAGAGAGGAGGATACACAGAGAAGAAAGGAGAATACACACAGGAGAGAGGGGAAACACACAAGAGAGAGGAAGATACAAACTGGAGAGAGGGAAGATACACACAGAAGAGAGAATGGATACACACAGGAGAGAGGGGTGATACACACAGGAGAGAAAAATGATACACACATAAGAGAGGAGAAAACACACAGGAGAAAGGAGGATACACACTGGTTAGAGAAATATACACACAGGAGAGGGAAATACACACAGGAGTGAAAAGGATACAGGAAAGAAGAAAAAACACACAGGAGAGAGAAGGATACACATAAATGAGAGAAGGATACACACGGTAGACAGAAGCATACACACAGGAGACAGAAGAATACACACAGAAGAGGGGTGATACAAACAGGAGAGATGGGGGTTCACATAAAAGAAAATAGAATCCATACAGGAGAGAGACGGATACACACAGGAGAGAGGAGTATACACACAGCAGAGAGGAGGATACACACAGGAGAGAGGGTATACACAGAGGATTGAGAAAGATTTACACAGGAGAGAAGGGAATGCAAACAGGAGAGAGGAGGATACACAGAGAAGTGGGGCATACACACAGCAGAGAGGAGGATTTTCGCAGGAGACAGGAAAATACACGCAGGAGAGGGGACATACACACAAGAGAAAGGGGGATACACACAGGAGAGAGGGGGGATACACACGGAGAGTGGTGATACATACAGGACAATCGAGAGTACACACAAAAGAGAGGGGGTACACACAGGAAAGAAGAGGATACACAAAGGAAAAAAGGATACACACACGAGAGTAGGGAATAAACAGAGGATAGAGGAGGATACACACAGGAGAGAGGAGAATAAACACAGGAGAGGTGATACACAAAAAAGAGAGGGGCGTACACACAGGACAGGGGGATACACACAGGAGAGAGGGGTGTAGACACAGGAGAAAAAAGGATACACACAGAAGAAAGGAGGATACACAGAGGAGAGAGGAGATACACAGAAGAGAGAGGGGGATACACACAGGAGATAGAAGGGATACACACCAGAGAGAGGGGGGTACACAGAGAAGAAAAGAGGGATACGCACAGGGGAGAGAATTGATACTCACAGGAGAGAGAAGGATACACACAGGAGAGAAGAGAATGCACACAGGAAAGAGAAGGATACATACAGGAGAGAAAAGGAGACACACAGGAGAGAGAAGGATATGAAGAAGAGACAGGAGGATACACGCAGAAGAGAGGAGGATACACACAGGACAGAGAGAAATACACACAGGAGAGAAGAGGATACGCACAGAAGAGGGGAGATACACACAGGAGAAAGAAGGGTACACAAAAGTGAAAGGAGGATGCAAAAAGAAGTCAGAAAGATACACATAGGAGAGGGGGATACACACAGGAAGACACACCGATGAGAGAAAAGAATACACATAGGAGATAGGAGGTTACACACAGGAGAGGGGTATAACAACAGGAAAGAGGGGCATACACACAGGAGAGGGGGATACACACAGGAGAAAAAAGGATACATAAGAGAGAAAATATACACACAGGAAATGGGGACACACACAAAAAGGGGCGTACACACAGGAGACAGAAAAATACACACAGCAGAGAAAAGAATACACACAAGAGAGAGAGGATATGCACAGGAGAGAGAAAAATACACACAAAACAGGAAGATAGATACACACAGGAGACAGAAGAATACACACAGGGTAGTGAAGAATACACAAAGGAGAGGGTGATACACACAGAAGTGAGAAGGGTACACACAGGAGAAAGGGGATTCACACAGTAGAGAGGAGGATACACACAGGATAAGGGGATACACACAGAAAAGAGAGGGATACAAAAA
>JAKFGQ010000510.1:0-21756 GCA_021498475.1 Saguinus midas | reverse complement strand
AGCAGGTGGGTGCCGTTGTTCCTGCTGGGGCAGGTGTGTCTGTCTCGGGCATTTGGGAACAACAGGCTTTTCTGTCCAGGTCCCCTGTACTCAAGTCCTCAGGAAGGAACCCACCCTGGTCCAGGGCAGGGACTGTAGAGACGGGCAGGAGTGGGGCCACTGGGTCTGGCCCCTTGTCACCTGGGAGTGGTGGTGGAATGGGGCTCACCCATCTGGCCAGTGTTTGGGGGCCTGGTGGGAGCCATTGGGCTGTTCTCTGGAGCGCTGGGTGCAGCAGAACCCTCGGATGACTCTTGCAGGGTAGAGATGGATGAGGACCCAGGTATCCTGACCACCTAGGGGCAAGGCAACATCATTGTTACTAAGTATGAGCAGGCACAGGTCAGGCCAGTCCCTCAGGAGGTGAGGCCTCGCCTTCCCCACTGTGCCTGCTCAGAGGGTCCTGGGCTCCCTAGGATCACAGGGTGGAGACAGGCTGTCCATGCCCTCAGGACCCCAAGCCCCTCACCTTCCCCCCAGCCCCCACCCTAGCCCTTGCTGGGTCATAGGGATGCAGAGCTGCGACAACAGTGGACATGAGACATGAGCATGGTGACCTGAAAATTCACTGATCACCTCCGGATTGTGCGGTGAGTTCTCTGTCCCCACACATCAGTCTCACATCAGGGAGGGTTTTGTTCTTAGAAAGGCCTCTCGAAGTAGAAGAAAATCTAGGCAAAACCATTCAGGACATAGGAGTAGGCAAGGACTTCATGAACAAAACACCAAAAGCATTGGCAACAAAAGCCAAAATAGACACATGGGACCTAATCAAACTCCGCAGCTTCTGCAAGGCAAAAGAAACAATCACTAGATTGAATAGGCAACCATCAGAATGGAAAAAAATCTTTGCAGTTTACACATCTGACAAAGGGCTGATATCCGGAATATACAAAGAACTCAAACAGATTTACAGGAAAAAAACAAACAAGCCCATTCAAAATGGGCAAAGGATATGAACAGAAACTTTACAAAAGAAGACATACATGAGGCCAACAAACATATGAAAAAGTGCTCATCGTCATTGGTCATTAGAGAGATGCAAATCAAAACCACATTGAGATACCATCTCACACCAGTTAGAATGGCGATCATTAAAAAATCTGGAGACAGCAGATGCTGGAGAGGATGTGGAGAAATAGGAACACTCTTACACTGTTGGTGGGAGTGTAAATTAGTTCAACCATTGTGGAAGACAGTGTGGCGATTCCTCAGGGACCTAGAAATAGAAATTCCATTTGACCCAGCAATCCCATTACTGGGTATCTATCAAAGGACTATAAATCGTTCTACTATAAGGACACATGCACACGAATGTTCGTTGCAGCACTGTTTACAATAGCAAAGACCTGGAACCAACCCAAATGCCCAACAATGATAGACTGGACTGGGAAAATGTGGCACATATACACCATGGAATATTATGCAGCAATCAAAAATGATGAGTTTGTGTCCTTTGTAGGACATGGATGAATCTGGAGAACATCATTCTCAGCAAACTGACACAAGAACAGAAAAGAAATACCGCATATACTCACTCATAGGTGGGTGAGAAAAATGAGAACACATGGACACAGAGAGGCGGTCTACTATACACTGGGGACTGTTGGGGGGAATGGGGGAGGGACAGCGGGGAGGGCTGGGGGGGATAGCCTGGGGATGAATGCCAAGTGTGGGTGAGGGGGAGGAAAGCAGCAGAGCACACTGCCATGTGTGTACCTATGCAACTATCTTGCTCGTTCTGCACATGTACCCCCAAACCTATAATGCAATAAAAAAAAAAAAATACACAGGCAAAAAAAAAAAAAAAACAAAACAAAAAAAAGAAATAGACTCCTCATTATTCTCCATGTGTGCATTATTCAAACAGGTTCTTTAGGAGGGTCCATGTCAAATAGACTCCAGACACTCTCCCATGTGTGTATTTCTCAGCAATACCCAGAATTAGAGTTCATATGAAATAGACTCCTGACTACTACCAGGTGTGTACATTCAGGAAGGCACTTAATGCGTGGCCATCTTAAACAGCATCCTGATTATTCCATAGCAGTTCATTATTCACTGAAACTTTGAATGACACGCCATATAAATAGATACCTGACTATTGCTGTATTGTGAATTATTCAAAAAGTTTCTAAATGAGTTTTATTATAAAATAGAATCCTGAGGATTCCCCAGGTGTGTATCATTCAGGGAAAAACAGAATGAGTTGCCATATAAAAACTTTTCGACGATTACAATGGTTTGCATTATTCACTGAAGGTCTACAAGAGTGTCTGCATAAAGTAGACTCTTATCTCTTCTCCAGGTGTGTATTTATTTTTTTAGTTTTTATTTCATTTTAGGTTTTAGGGTACATGTGCAGAACGTGCTAGATAGTTGCATAGGTACGCACATGGCAGTGTGTTTTGCTGCCTTCCTCGCCTTCACCCACACTTAGCATTCAAACCCAGGCTATCCCTCCCCAGACCCCCCGCTGTCTCTCTCCCATTTCCCCTCAATAGACCCCAGTGTGTAGTAGACCCCCTCCCTGTGTCCATGTGTTCTCATTTTTCTAACCCGCCTATGAGTGAGTATAAGCGGTATTACTTTTTCTGTTCTTCTGTCAGTTTGCTGAGAATGATATTCTCCAGATTGATCCATTTCCTTACAAAGGACACGAACTCAAACATTTTGGATTGCTGCATAATATTCCATGGTGTGTATGTGCCACATTTTTCCAGTCCAGTCTATCATCGTTGGGCATTTGGGTTGGTTCCAGTTCTTTGCTATTGTAAATAGTGCTGCAATGAACATTCGTGTGCATGTGTCTTTATAGTAGAACGATTTATAGTCCTTTGGATATATACCCAGTAATGAGGTTGCTGGGTCAAATGGCATTTCTATTTCTAGGTCCTTGAGGAATCGCCACACTGTCTTCCACAATGGTTGAACTAATTTAATCTCCCAACAACAGTGTAAGAGTGTTCCTCTTTCTCCACATCCTCTCCAGCATCTGCTCTCTCCAGATTTTTTAATGATCGCCATTCTAACTGGCGTGCGATGGTATCTCAATGTGGTTTTGATTTGCAACTCTCTAATGACCAGTGATGATGAGCATTTTTTCATGTTTGTTGGCCTCATGTAGGTCTTCTTTTGTAAAGTGTCTATTCATATCCTTAGCCCATTTTTTGAATGGGCTTGTTTGTTTTTTCCTGTAAATCTGTTTGTGTTCTTTGTTTAATTCTCGATATCAGCCCTTTGTCAGATGTGTAAACTGCAAAGATTTTTTCCCATTCTGATGATTACCGATTCACTCTAGTGACTGTTTCTTTTGCCATGCAGAAGCTGTGGAGTTTGATTAGGTCCCATTTGTCTATTTTGGCTTTTGTTGCCAATGCTTTTGGTGTTTTGTTCATGAAGACCTTGCCTACTCCGATGTCCAGAATGGTTTTGCCTAGATTTTTTTTCTAGGGTTTTTATGGTGTCAGGTCTTACATTTAAGTCTTTAATCAATCTGGAGTTAATTTTAGTGTAAAGTGGCAAGAAGGGGTCCAGTTTTTGCTTTCTGCACATGGCTAGCCAGTTTTCCCAACACCATTTATTAAACAGGGCATCTTTTTCCCATTGCTTGTTTTTGTCTGGCTTATCAAAGATAATATGGTTGTAGATATGTTGTGTTGCCTCCGATGCCTCTGTTTTGTTAAATTGGTCTATATCTCTCTTTTGGTACCAGTACCATGCTGTTTTGATTACTGTAGCCTTGTAGTATAGTTTGAAGTCTGGTAGTGAGATGCATCCCGCTGTGTTCTTTTTGCTTAGAATTGACTTGGCTATGCGGGCTCTTTATTGATTCCCTATGAAATTCATGGTGGTTTTTTCCAGTTCTGTGAAGAAATTCAATGGTAGTTTGATGGGGATAGCATTGATTGTGTAAATTACTTTGGGCAGTATAGCCTTTTTCACGATATTGATTCTTCTTAACCACGAACATGGAATGTTTCTCCATCTGTTTGTGTCCTCTCTTATTTCATTGAGCAGTGGTTTGTAGTTTTCCTTAAAGAGGTCCCTTACGTTCCTTGTGAGTTGTATTCCTAGGTATTTTATTTTATTTTTTGTAGCAATTGTGAATGGCAGTTCGTTCTTGATTTGTTTCTCTTTTAGTTTGTTATTGGTGTATAGGAATGCTTGTGATTTTTGCACATTGATCTTACACCCTGAGACTTTGCTGAAGTTGCTTATCAGTTTTAGGTAATGGGGTCTTCTAGGTATACTATCATGTCATCTGCAAAGAGAGACAATTTGGCTTCCACCTTTTCTATTTGAATACACTTTATTTCTTTTTCTTGCCTGATTGCTCTGGCTAGAACTTCCAGTACTACATTAAATAGAAGTGGTGAGAGAGGGCATCCTTGTCTAGTGCCGGATTTCAAAGGGAATGCTTCCAATATTTGCCCATTAAGTATGATATTGGCTGTTGGTTTGTCGTAAATAGCGTTTATTACTTTGAGATATGTTCCATCAATACCAAGTTTATTGAGGATCTTTAGCATAAAGGGCTGGTGAATTTTGTTAAATGCCTTCTCTGCATCAATTAAGATAATCATGTGGTTTTTGTTTTTGCTTCTGTTTATGTGGTGAATTACATTTATAGACTTGCCTATGTTGAACCAGCCTTGTATCCCCGGGATGAATCCTACTTGATCATGTTGGATAAGTTTTTTAATGTGCTGTTGCAATCGGTTTGCCAGTGTTTTATTGAAGATTTTTGCATCTATGTTCATCATGGATATTGGCCTGAAGTTTTCTTTTCTTGTTGAGTCTCTGTCAGGTTTTGGTATCAGTATGATGTTGGTCTCATAAAATGATTTGGGAAGGGATCCTTTATTTGGAGTATTTGGAAGAGTTTCAGAAGGAATGGTACCAGAACCTCTTTGTGTGTCTGGTAGAACTCAGCTGTGAACCCATCTGGACCTTGGCTTTTTGTGTGTGGTAGGCTCTTAATTGCTGCCTCAACCTCAAAACTTGTTATTGGTCTATTCATAGTTTTGGCTCCCTCCTGGTTTAGGCTTGGGAGGACACAGGAGTCCAGGAATTTATCCATTTCTTCGTGGTTTACTAGTTTATGTGCATAGAGTTGTTTGTAGTATTCTCTGATGATGGTTTGAATTTCTGTGGAATCTGTAGTGACTTCTCCATTATTGTTTTTTATTGCATCTATGTGGTTGTTCTCTCTTTTCTTTTTTATCAGCCTTGCTAGTGGTCTGTCTATTTTGTTGATCTTTGTTAAAAACCAGCTCTTGGGTTTATTTATTTTTTGCAGGGTTTTTCGTGTCTCTATCTCCTTCAGTTCTGCTTTGATCTTAGTTATTTCTTGTCTTCAGCTAGGTTTTGAGCTTTCTTGATCTTGCTCCTCTAACTCTTTCAATTTTGACGATAGGATGTCAATTTTGGATTTCTCCACTCTTCTCATGTGGGCACTTATTGATATATATATTTCCCTCTACAGACTGCTTTAAATGTGTCCTAGAAATTCTGGTACATTGTGTCTTCATTATCGTTGGTTTCAAAGAACTACTTTATTTCTGTCTTCATTTCATTGTTTATCCAATCAACATTCAAGAGCCAGTTCGTCAGTTTCCATGAAGCTGTCTGTTTCTGAGTTATTTTCTAAATTCTGAGTTCCAAATTAGTTGCACTATGGTCTGAGAGACTGTTTGTTATAATTTCCGTTGTTTTGCATTTTCTGAGGAGTGCTTTACTTCCAATTATGTTGTCAATTTTGGAGTAGGTGTGATGTGGTGCTGAGGAGAATGTATATTCTGTAGATGTGAAGTGGTGAGTTCTGTAAATGTCTGTCAGGTTTGGTTGTTCCAGGTCTGAGTTAAAGTCCTGTATATCCCTATTAATTTTTTGTCTGTTTGCTCTGTCTGGTATTGACAGTGGAGTGTTAAAGTCTCCCACTATTATTGTGTGGGAGTCTAAGTCTCTTTGTAAGTCATTAAGAACTTGCCTTATATATCTGGGTGCCCCTCCATTGGGTCCATATATATTTAGAATCATTAGCTCTTCTTCTTGTATCGATCCTTTTACCATTATGTAATGACCTTCTTTGTCCCTTTTGATCTTTGTTGCTTTAAAGTCTATTTTATCAGAGACGAGAATAGCAACTCCTGCTTTTTTTTGCTCTCCATTTACTTGGTAAATCTTCCTCCGTCCTTTTATTTTGAGTCTTTGTGTATCCTTGCGTTTGAGGTGGGTTTCCTGGATACAGCACACCGATGTTTTTTGGCATTTTATCCAATTTGCCAGTCTGTGTCTTTTGATTGGTGCATTTAGCCCATTTACATTTAGGGTTCATATTGTTATGTGTGAATTTGGTACTGCCATTTTGATGCTAGCTGGCTGTATTGCCCGTTGGTTCATGTACATTCTTTATTTTTTTGATGTTGTTTAGCATTCGGTATGCTTTTCGGATGGCTGGTACTGGTTGTTTCTTTCTATATGTAGTGCCTCTTTCAGGAGCTCTAGTAAAGCAGGCCTAGTAGTGACAAAATCTCTGAGTACTTGCTTGTTCATGAAGGATTTTATTTTGTCTTCACTTATAAAGCTCAGTTTGGCTGGATATAGTATTCTGTGTTGAAAGTTTTTTTCTTTAAGGATGTTGTATATTGGCCTCCACTCTCTTCTGGCTCGTAGAATCTCTGCCAGGAGATCTGCTGTGAGTCTGATTGGCTTCCCTTTTTGGGTGACCCGACCTTTCTCTCTGGCTGCCCTTAGTATTTTCTCCTTCGTTTCAACCCTGGTGAATCTGACGATTATGTGCCTTGGGGTTGCTCTTCTTGCAGAATATCTTTGTGATGTTCTCTGTATTTCCTGGAGTTGAGTATTGACCTGTCTTGAAAGGTTGGGGAAATTTTCCTGGATATTATCTTGAACAGTATTTTCCAGCTTGGATTCATTCTCTTCATCACATTCTGGTACACCTTTCAAACGTAGTTTGGGTCTCCTCCCATAGTCCCACATTTCCTGGAGATTTTCTTCATTCCTTTTTCTGCTTTTATCTTTAATCTTGGTTTCTCCTTTTATTTCATGGAGTTGATCTTCAACTTCTTATATTCTTTTTTCTGCTTGGTCAACTCGGCTATTGAAACTTGTGCATGCTTTACAAAGTTCACGTGGTGTGCTTTTCAGCTGCTTCAATTCATTCATATTCCTCTCTAAGTTGTCCATTCTTGTTATCAATTCTTCGATACTTTTTTCAAATCTTTTTTCAAGGTTCTTAGATTGTTTTGCACTGATTTAGAACATGTTCTTTTAGCTCACTGAAGTTTCTCATTATCCACTTTCTGAAGTCTGATTCCATCATTTCGTCACACTCATTTTCTGTCCAGAGTTGTTTTCTTGCTGGTGAGGAGTTTTGTTTTTTTTGAGGAGGTGAGGTGTTTTGGTTTCGGGTGTTGTCTTCCTTTTTGTTCTGGTTTCTTCCCATCTTTATGGATTTATCCACCTGTGGTTTTAGTAGTTGCTGATTTTTCAATTGGGTCTCTGTGTGGACGCCCAGAATGTTGTTGATTAAATATTTCAGTTACTTCGTTTTCCTTCTAATTGTCTAGCTTCTCTGTTGTACGACTTCCGAGGTCCACTCCAGGCCTTGCTTTTCTGGGGTACATTTGTAGCAGCCTCTGCGCCTTCACTGAGAGCTGCAATCCCGTTTTGCCTCTATGAAGTTATCTTGGAGAAGTCTCCCCAGGTGTGTATTATTGAATGAGACTCTGACTAATTGGGCATAAAATAGAGACTCTTGTGTATTCCCCAGGTGTTCATTACTTACCGAGACTCAGACTGTGTAGGCATTTGAAGTAGACCCTTGACTATTTCTGATAAGAGTATTATTCACAGAGTCTTTTCACGAGTGGCCATGTGAAAGTGATTCGTGAATTATCAAATACACATATTTTTTTCTGTAAAACTGAAAGAGTGCCCGTATGAAATAGACCCCATTTGACTCCACAGGTGTGCTCTATTCTTTGTCTCTCCAAAGAAATCATCATATGAAATAGACTTATGATTATTCCACATATGTGCAGTTTTTGAAGAGGTTTTTTATGAGTGTCCATATCAAATAGTCTCCTGACTATCACATATGAGTGTATCACTTACAGAGTTGCATAATTTGGGGATACCTTAAAAAGGGCGCTGACTACTTTACAGCTGTTTATTATGCACTGAAGCTTTGAATGAGAGGCCATACGAAATAGACTTTTAACTAGTGCGCCATTGTGCATTATTCCTTTATGCTGTAATTGAGTGGCCGTATGACCTGGACTCTGACTATTCCCAATGTGTATATTCTTCAGTGAGTTTCTGAAAAAGTAACCACGTAAAACAGACTGCTTCCTCTACTCATTTGACTATTTCTCAGCTGTGCTTCATTCACTCAGTCACTGGGTGAACAGTCTCATCAAAGAGTATCCAGACTATTCCCCATGTTTGCATTCTTCTATGATTCTCTGAAGAAGTGGATATAAATAATAGAATCCGGAGTATTTTCCAGATATATATGATTCTTCGCTGAGGTACTGAGCAAGTGGCCATGTGAAATACACTCCTGACTTTTCAATAGGTCTCTATTACTCTGTGAGGCTCACAATCAGTGGCCATAAAATAGAGACTACTCAATATTCCCCAGGCCTGCGTTTTTACATTCAGCTCTAAATTGTTGGCTATACGACATAGAATCCTGACTTATCTCATAGTGCATGCCAATCAGTTTGGCTTTGAACTTGTGAATGTATGAAATAGAATTTTGAATAAACTACACGTGTTCCTTACTCAATGAAGCTCAGAAATAAATGCCATGTGAAATAGCGTCCGGAGTATTTCTCAGGTATGTATTACTCACTGAGACTCTGAATCTTTTGCCATGTGAAATTGTTTCCTGAATAGTCCCCAGTTGTGTATTATTGACTCTGACTCTGAACATTTGGGCATATGAAATAGGCAAGTTACTATTCTTAAGTTGTGTATTACTCAGTCAGGTTTTAATTTTGTGGACATATAAAATAGACTAGCGTCTATTCCACAAGTGTGCATTATTCCCTGAAGTTGTAAATGAGAGGCTATATAAAGTAGACTCCTAACACTTTCTAAGGTGTATATTACTCACTCAGGCTATTCTTGTGTTACCATATGAAACAGGATGTTGTCAATCTTAAATAATTTATTATTTAGAAAATCTCTGAACGAGTGTCTATATGAAATAGTGACCTGAGTACTTCACATTGGATCATTATTAACAGAGGTTACAAATAAGTGGCCATATGAAATGGAATCGTGACCATGCCACACATCCATCATCCACTCAGGCTATGAATGTGTATCCAGTTGAAATAGACTCTTGGCTACTTCACAGATGTGCATTATTCATTGAGGCTCTAGATGAATGTTTATCGAAAATAAACTCTTAATTATTTTCCAGGTGTGTATTATTCTATGAAGCTCAGAACACGTAGCCATATTAATAAGATTCCATACTATAGCAAAGTTTTGTCTTATTCCCTGAGGCTCTGAATATGTGGCTACATAAAATAGACCGCTGAGTACACCATATTATTCTATGACATTCCGAATGAGCAGCCACATAAAAATGTCTCCTGACTATTCCACAGGTGTGCAATATTTATTGAAAGTCTGAATAATGAGAGAAAATAAATTTTGAGTATTTCTGCAGGTGTGTACACTTAGTGAGGCTCTCAATGTGTGGCCATAAAAAAAAAGACTTCTGAATACTCCGCAGGTGTGCATTATTTTTTTTTACTTTTTATTTTTTTTTTAATTTTTATTGCATTATAGGTTTGGGGGTACATGTGCAGAACGAGCAAGATAGTTGCATAGGTACACACATGGCAGTGTGCTTTGCTGCTTTCCTCCCCTTCACCCACAATTGGTATTCATCCCCAGGCTATCCCCCCCAGCCCCGCCTGCTGTCCCTCCCCCATTTCCCCCAACAGTCCCCAGTGTATAATAGACCACCTCTCTGTGTCCATGTGTTCTGATTTTTCTCACCCACCTATGAGTGAGTATATGCGGTATTTCTTTTTCTGTCCTTGTGTCAGTTTGCTGAGAATGATGTTCTCCAGATTCATCCATGTCCCTACAAAGGACACAAACTCATCATTTTTGATTGCTGCATAATATTCCATGGTATATATGTGCCACATTTTCCCAGTCCAGTCTATCATCGTTGGGCATTTGGGTTGGTTCCAGGTCTTTGCTATTGTAAACAGTGCTGCAATGAACATTCGTGTGCATGTGTCCTTATAGTAGAACGATTTATACTCCTTTGGATAGATACCCAGTAATGGGATTGCTGGGTCAAATGGAATTTCTATTTCTAGGTCCCTGAGAAATCGCCACACTGTCTTCCACAATGGTTGAACTAATTTACACTCCCAGCAACAGTGTAAGAGTGTTCCTATTTCTCCACATCCTCTCCAGCATCTGCTGCCTCCAGATTTTTTAATGATCGCCATTCTAACTGGTGTGAGATGGTATCTCAATGTGGTTTTGATTTGAATCTCTCTAATGACCAATGACGATGAGCACGTTTTCATATGTTTATTGTCCTCATGTATGTCTTCTTTTGTAAAGTTTCTGTTCATATCCTTTTCCCATTTTTGAATGGGCTTCTTTGCTTTTTTTCCTGTAAATCTGTTTGAGTTCTTTGTAAATTCTGGATATCAGCCCTTTGTCAGATGTGTAAACTGCAAAGATTTTTTCCCATTCTGATGGTTGCTGATTCACTCTAGTGACTGTTTTTTTTTTTATGCAGGCTGGAGTTTGATTAGGTCCCATTTGTCTATTTTGGCTTTTGTTGCCAATGCTTTTGGTGTTTTGGTCATGAAGTCCTTGCCTACTCCTATGTCCTTCATCCCTTTATTTTGAGCCTTTGTGTATCTTTGCATGTGAGGTGGTTTTCCTGGATACAGCACACCGATGGGTTTTGGTTTTTTATCCAATTGTCCAGTCTGTGTCTTTTGATTGGTGCATTTAGCCCATTCACATTCAGGGTTAATATTGTTATGTGTGAATTTGATACTGCCATTTTGATGCTAGGTGGCTGTTTTGCCCGTTGGTTCATGTACATTCTTCATTTTGTTGATGGTCTTTAGCATTTGGTATGCTTTTAGGGTGGCTGGAACTGGTTGTTTCTTTCTATGTGTAGTGCCTGTTTCAGGAGTTCTTGTAAAGCAGGCCTAGTGGTGTCAATATCTCTGAGTACTTTCTTGTTCCTGAAGGATTTTATTTTTCTTTCACTTATGAAGCTCAGTTTCGCTGGATATGAAATTCTGGGTTGAAAGTTCTTTTCTTTAAGAATGTTGAATATTGGCCCCCACTCTCTTCTGGCTTGTAGAGTCTCTGCCGAGAGATCTGCTGTGAGTCTGATGGGCTTCCCTTTGTGGGTGACATGACCTTTCTCTCTGGCTGCCCTTAGTATTTTCTTTTTCGTTTCAACCCTGATGAATCTGACGATTATGTGCCTTGGGGTTGCTCTTATTGCAGAGTATCTTTGTGGTGTTCTCTGTATTTCCTGGAGTTGAGTATGGACCTGTCTTGCTAGGTTGGGGAAATTTTTCTGGATAATATCCTGAAGAATTTTTTCCAGCTTGGATTCATTCTCTTCGTCACATTCTGGTACACCTATCAAACGTAGTTTGCGTGTCTTCACATAGTCCCACATTTCGTGGAGATTTTGTTCATTCCTTTTTGTGCTTTTTTCTTTAATCTTGGTTTCTTTTTTTATTTCATTGAGTTGATCTTCAACTTCTGATATTCTTTTTTCTGCTTGGTCAATTCTGCTGTTGAAACTTGTGCATGCTTCGTGAAGTTCTCGTGTTGTGTTTTTCAGCTCCTTCAATTCATTCATATTCCTCTCTACGTTGTCCATTCTCGTTATCAATTCCTCGAATCTTTTTCAAATCTTTTTCAAGGTTCTTAGTTTCTTTGCACTGGTTTAGAACATGTTCCTTTAGCTCACTGAAGTTTCTCATTATCCACTTTCTGAAGTCTGATTTCGTCATTTTGTCACATTCATTATCCGTCCAGCTTTGTTCCCTTGCTGGTGAGGAGTTTTGGTCCTTTTGGAGGTGAGGTGTTTTGGTTTGGTGCTTTCCTCCTTTTTGCGCTGGTTTCTTCCCATCTTTATGGATTTATCCGCCTGTCGCCTTAGTATTGGCTGATTTTTCAATTGGGTCTCTGTGTGACACTGAGATTGTTGATGATGAAGTATTTCTGTTACTTAGTTTTCCTCTAATGATCTATCCTCTGCTGTATGAGTGCTGAGGTCCACCCAGGCCCTGCTTGTCTGGGGTATACCTGCAGCAGCTGGAACAATGAGGATGATACCAGTTTCTTCTTCTGCTGCCCTTGTTCCAGAATGATGCCAGCCAAATGTCAGTCTGATTAGTCCTTTTCTGGGGTGACTCCTTGGAAATACAGAGGTCAGGGAGCTGCTTGAGGAGACAGTCTGTGCTTTATAGGAGCTCCAGTGCTGAGCTGCTCCGTTGTTCATTCAGGGTTGTTGGGAGGTTGTTTATGTCTGCTGCAATAGAACTCATAAAACACCACTCTTTTTTTTTCACCCTTAGATGCTCTGTCTCAGGGAGTTGGGGCTTTTATGAGTATCTGTTGCACTGTCCTGCCCCACCAGGTGGCAGTCTATTCACTATTTGCCTGCCGGGCTCTGACCTGCTACCGCGGGTCCGCCCTGTTGCTGCCTGGTGGAGTCTGGCAGGTTGCCTCGGCAACGGCAGGCTGCGTCAGTCCTGGGAGGTACTGCCAAGTGGTGCCGTCAGCAATGGTGGACGCCCCTCCCTGACCGGGCTGCACCGTCCTAGATGACAGAAACAAAACTCAGCCCCAAGCAACTCCAGTCGCCACCCTGCTTGTCCCGGTGAGCGTGGGACCTGCCGTGCCTGATCACCCAGCTCCCTGCCTCAGAGTCCGTCCTCTCTCTCTCTCTCTTCCTCTCCCCAAGCTGAAAAGTCGACTTTCTCACTGGCGCCCCAGGAGCCTGCCAATAGGGCACTGGGATCCATGCGATCTACCGTGCCGCTGCCCACTACCCTGGCTCAGATCACACGTACCTGGAAACTCCTGGTCTGGCACATTGTCCAAGTCCCATTCAATTAGATGGACATGCCAGTCTGCCCTTCCAAATCTCAGATTGCCGGTTTAACAGGGCACCCAGACCAGTGAGTTCTGTGCTGGGTCTCGCTGCGGCGCCGGCCGAAGAGGCAGCGGGAGCCAGTTGCGTTAGCCGGCTGCTAGCGTCCCGTGTCTCTCCCACACCTGGGACTTTCAACGCTCTGTGGGCAAAAAAGGTCCACCCGAGAATGTGGCTAGGACTCACCCTCTGCGCCTTCACCGAGAGCTGCAATCCTGAGTCACCTCTATGACGCCATCTTGCCTCTCCCCAGGTGTGCATTATAAAGTGATTCTCTCAATGAGTGCCTATAAAAAACAGACTCCAGATGACATTACTACTGAGTAATACTCAATCAGATTGTGAAAAAGCGTCCACACAAAACAGATTTCTAATTACTCCACATGTGCCTTATTTTCTATTTGTCTGAATGAGTAGCCATATGAAATACACTCCTCTTTATTTTCCATCTGTGCATTATTTGAACAGGTTCTGTATGAGGGTCCATGCCAAATAGACTCCCAACACTCTTTCATGTGTGAATTTCTCAGCAATACCTAGAATTAGAGTTCATATGAAATAGACTCCTGACTACTACCCAGGTGTGTATCGTTCAAGTAGGCACTTATTGCGTGGCTATCTTAAACAGCATCTTGATGACTCCATAGGAGTTCATTATTCACTGAAATTTGAATGACACGCCATACAAATAGATACATGACTATTGCTTCATTGTGAATTGTTCAAAAAGGTTTTAAATGAGTTTTAATATAAAATAGATTCCTACGAAGAGAATGAATCCAAGCTGGAAAACACTCTTCAAGATATTATCCAGGAAAATTTCCCGAACCTAGCAAGACAGGTCAATACTCAACTCCAGGAAATACAGAGAACACCACAAAGATACTCTGCAAGAAGAGCAACCCCAAACCACATAATCGTCATATTCACCAGGGTTGAAACGAAGGAGAAAATACTAAGGGCAGCCAGAGAGAAAGGTCGGGTCACCCACAAAGGGAAGCCCATCAGACTCACAGCAGATCTCTCAGCAGAGACTCTACAAGCCAGAAGAGAGTGGGGGCCAATATTCAACATCCTTAAAGAAAAGAACTTTCAACCCAGCATTTCATATCCAGCCAAACTGAGCTTCATAAGTGAAGGAAAAATAAAATACTTCACGAATAAGCAAGTACTCAGAGATTTTGTCACCACTAGGCCTGCTTTACAAGAGCTCCTGAAAGAGGCACTACACATAGAAAAAAACAACCAGTTCCAGCCATCCTAAAAGCATACCAAATGCTAAAGACCATCAACAAAATGAAGAATGTACATGAACCAACGGGCAAAACAGCCAGCTAGCATCAAAATGGCAGTATCAAATTCACACATAACAATATTAACCCTGAATGTAAATGGGCTAAATGCACCAATCAAAAGACACAGACTGGCAAATTGGATAAAACCAAAACCCATCGGTGTGCTGTATCCAGGAAACCCACCTCACATGCAAAGATACACAAAGGCTCAAAATAAAGGATGGAGGAAGATTTACCAAGCAAATGGAGAGCAAAAAGCAGGAGTTGCAATTCTCATCTCTGATAAAATAGACTTTAAAGCAACAAAGATCAAAAGGGACAAAGAAGGTCATTACATAATGGTAAAAGGATCGATACAACAAGAAGAGATAACGATTCTAAATATATATGGACCCAATGTAGGAGCACCCAGATATATAAGGCAAGTTCTTAATGACTTACAAAGAGACTTAGACTCACACAATAATAGTGGGAGACTTTAACACTCCACTGTCAATAGCAGACAGATCAACCAGACAGAAAATTAACAAGGATATCCAGGACTTGAACTCAGACCTGGAACAAGCAAACCTGATACACATTTACAGAACTCTCCACCCCAAATCCACAGAATATACATTCTTCTCAGCACCACATCACACCTACTCCAAAATTGACCACATAATTGAAAGTAAAGCACTCCTCAGCAAATGCAAAACAACTGAAATCATAACAAACAGTCTCTCAGACCATAGTGCAATCAAGTTGGAACTCAGAATTCAGAAAATAACTCAGAACGGCACAGCTTCATGGAAACTGAACAACTGGCTCTTGAATGTTGATTGGATAAACAATGAAATGAAGGCAGAAATAAAGAAGTTCTTTGAAACCAACGAGAACGAAGACACAACGTACCAGAATCTCTGGGACACATTTAAAGCAGTCTGTAGAGGAAAATATATAGCAATAAGTGCCCACATGAGAAGCGTGGAGAGATCCAAAATTGACACCCTATCATCAAAATTGAAAGAGCTAGAGGAGCAAGATCAAAAAAGCTCAAAACCTAGCCAAAGACAAGAAATAATTAAGATCAGAGCAGAATTGAAGGAGATAGAGACAAGAAAAATCCTTCAAAAAATCAATAAATCTAAGAGCTGATTTTTCGAAAAGATCAACAAAATAGACAGACCAGTAGCCAGACTGATAAAAAAAGAGGGAACAACCAAATAGATGCAATAAAAAACGACAAAAAGAAAATCACCACAGATTCCACAGAAATTCACACCATCATCAGAGAATACTACAAACAGCTCTATGCACATAAACTACTAAATCAGGAAGAAATGGATAAATTCCTGGATGCCTGTGTCCTCCCAAGCCTAAACCAGGAGGAAGCCGAAACAATGAATAGACCAATAACAAGGTCTGAAGTTGAGGCAGCAATTAAGAGCCTACCACACAAATAAAGCCCAGGTCCAGATGGGCTCACAGCTGAATTCTACCAGACACACAAAGAGGATCTGGTACCATTCCTTCTGAAACTATTCCAAATAATCCACAAAGAGGGAACCCTTCCCAAATCATTTTATGAGACCAACATCATCCTGATACCAAAACCTGGCAGAGACTCAACAAGAAAAGAAAACTTCAGGCCAATATCCATGATGAACATAGATGCAAAATCTTCAATAAAATACTGGCAAACCGATTGCAACAGCACATTAAAAACTTATCCATCATGATCAAGTAGGATTCATCCGGGGATGCAAGGCTGGTTCAACATATGCAAGTCTATAAATGTAATTCACCACATAAACAGAAGCAAAACAAAAACCACATGATTATCTCAATTGACAGAGAAGGCATTTGACAAAATTCAGCAGCCCTTTATGCTAAAAACCCTCAATAAACTTGGTATTGATGGAACATATCTCAAAGTAATAAAAGCTATTTACGACAAACCAACAGCCAATATCATAATGAATGGGCAAAAACTGGAAGCATTCCCTTTGAAATCCGGCACTAGACAAGGATGCCCTCTCTCACCACTTCTATTCAACATAGTACTGGAAGTTCTAGCCAGAGCAATCAGGCAAGAAAAAGAAATAAAGGGTATTCAAATAGGAAAGGTGGAAGCCAAATTGTCTCTATTTGCAGACGACATGATAGTATACCTAGAAGACCCCATCACCTCAGCCCAAAAGCTCCTGCAACTGATAAGCAACTTCAGCAAAGTCTCAGGATATAAAATCAATGTTCAAAAATCACAAGCATTCCTATACACCAATAACAGACTTAAAGAGAACCAAATCAAGAACGAACTGCCATTCACAATTGCTACAAAGAAAATAAAATACCTAGAAATACAACTCACTAGGAATGTAAGGGACCTCTTTAAGGAAAACTACAAACAACTGCTCAACGAAATAAGAGGACACAAACAGATGGAGAAACATTCCATGTTCGTGGTTAGGAAGAATCAATATCGTGAAAATGGCTATACTGCCCAAAGTAATTTACACAATCAATGCTATCCCCATCAAACTACCATTGAATTTCTTCACAGAACTGGAAAAAACCACCATGAATTTCATATGGAACCAAAAAGAGCCCGCATAGTCAATTCTAAGCAAAAGAACACAGCGGGAGGCATCACGCTACCAGACTTCAAACTATACTACAAGGCTACAGTAATCAAAACAGCATGGTACTGGTACCAAAACAGAGATATAGACCAATGGAATAGAACAGAGGCATCGGAGGCAACACAACACATCTACAACCATATTATCTTTGATAAACCAGACAAAACAGGCAATGGGAAAAGATTCCCTATTTAATAAATGGTGTTGGGAAAACTGGCTAGCCATGTGCAGAAAGCAGAAACTGGACCCTTCCTGACACCTTACACTAAAATTAACTCCAGATGGATTAAAGACTTAAACATAAGACCTGACACCATAAAACCCTAGAAGAAAATCTAGGCAAAACCATTCAGGACATAGGAGTAGGCAAGGACTTCATGAACAAAACACCATAAGCATTGGCAACAAAAGCCAAAATAGACAAATGGGACCTAATCAAACTCCACAGCTTCTGCGGCAAAGAAACAGTCACTACAGTGAATCGGCAACCATCAGAATGGGAAAAATCTTTGCAGTTTACACATCTGACAAAGGGTTGATATCCAGAATTTACAAGAACTCAAACAGATTTACAGGAAAAAAAACAAACAAGCCCATTCAAAATGGGCAAAGGATATGAACAGAAACTTTACAAAAGAAGACATACATGAGGCCAACAAACATATGAAAAAGTGCTCATCGTCATTGGTCATTAGAGAGATGCAAATCAAAACCACATTGAGATACCATCTCACGCCAGTTAGAATGGCGATCATTAAAAAATCTGGAGACAGCAGATGCTGGAGAGGATGTGGAGAAATAGGAACACTCTTACACTGTTGGTGGGAGTGTAAATTAGTTCAACCATTGTGGAAGAGAGTGTGGCGATTCCTCAGGGACCTAGAAATAGAAATTCCATTTGACCCAGCAATCCCATTACTGGGTATCTATCAAAGGACTATAAATCGTTTTACTATAAGGACACATGCACACGAATGTTCATTGCAGCACTGTTTCCAAAGCAAAGACCTGGAACCAACCCAAATGCCCAACGATGATAGACTGGACTGGAAAAATGTGGCACATATACACCATGGAATATTATGCAGCAATCAAAAATGATGAGTTCCTGTCCTTTGTAGGGACATGGATGAATCTGGAGAACATATTCTCAGCAAACTGACACAAGAACAGAAAAGAAATACATATACTCACTCATAGGTGGGTGAGAAAAATGAGAACACATGGTCACAGAGGCGGTCTACTATACACTGGGGACTGTTGGGGGAATGGGGAGGGACAGCGGGGGGGCTGGGGGATAGCCTGGGGATGAATACCAAGTGTGTGTGAGGGGGAGGAAAGCAGCAAAGCACACTGCCATGTGTGTACCTATGCAACTATCTTGCTCGTTCTGCACATGTACCCCCAAACCTATAATGCAATAAAAATTTAAAAAAAAAAAAAAAGAAAAGAAAAGAACTTTCAACCCAGAATTTCATATCCAGGCAAACTGAGTTTCATAAGTGAAGAAAAAATAAAATCCTTCATGAACAAGGAAGTACTCTGAGATTTTGTCACCACCAAGCCTGCTTTAAAAGAGCTCCTGAAAGAGGCACTACACATAGAAAAAAACAACCAGCACCAGCCATCATAAAAGCATGCCAAATGCTAAAGACCATCAACAAAATGAAGAATCTACATGAACCAATAGGCAAAACAGTCGGCTAGCATCAAAACGGCAGTATTAAATTCACACATAACTATATTAACACTAAATATAAATGAGCTAAATGCACCAATCAAAAGACACAGACTGGCAAATTGGATAAAAAACCAAAACCCGTCGGTGTGCCGTATCCAGGAAACCCACCTCAAACGCAAGAATACACAAAGGCTCAAAATAAAGGATGGGGGAAGATTTACCAAGCAAATGGAAAGCAAAAGAAAGCAGAAGTTGCAATTCTTGTCTCTGATAAAATAGACTTTAAAGCAACAAAGATCAAACGGGAAAAAGAAGGTCATTACATAATGGTAAAAGGATCGATACAACAAGAAGAGCTAACGATTCTAAATATATATGAACTCAATGCAGGAGCACCCAGATATATAGGGGAAGTTTTTAATGACTTACAAAGAGACTTAGACTCTCACATAATTATAGTGGGAGACTTTAACACTCCACTGTCAATATCAGACAGATCAACTAGACAGAAAATTAACAAGGATATCCAGGACTTGAACTCAGTCCTGGAACAACCATCTCTGATAGACATTTACAAAACTCTCCACCCCAAATCCACAGAATATACATTCTTCTCAGCACCACATCACACCTACTCCAAAATTGACCACATAATTGGAAGTAAAGCACTCCTCAGCAAATGCAAAACAACTGAGATCATAACAAACAGTCTCTCAGACCATAGTGCAATCAAGTTGGAACTCAGAATTTTGAAAATAACTCCGAACAGCAGAGATTCATGGAAACTGAACAACTGGCTCTTGAATGTTGATTAGATAAACAATGAAATGAAGGCAGAAATAAAGTTCTTCAACACCAATGAGAACGAGGACACAATGTACCAGCATCTCTGGGACACATTTAAATCAGTCTGTAGAGGAAAATATCTATATAGCACTAAGTGCCCACATCAGAAGAGTGGAGAGATTCAAAATAGACACCCTATCGTCAAAATTGAAAGAGCTAGAGGAGCAAGATCCAAAAACTCAAAACCAAGCCAAAACAGAAAATAACTACGATCAGAGCAGTACTGAAAGAGATAGAGACAAGGAAAACCCTTCAAAAAATCAATAAATCCAAGAGCTGATTTGTCGGAAACATCAACGAAATAGACAGACCACTAGCCAGACTGATAAAAAAATAAGAGAGAACAACCAAATAGACGCAATAAAAAACGATAAAGGGAAAGTCACCACAGATACCACAGAAATTCAAACCATTATCAGAGAATACTAAGAACAACTCTATGCCCATAAACTAGTAAACCAGGAAGTATTGGATAAATTCCTGGATGCCGGTGTCCTCCCAATCCTAAACCAGGAGGAAGGCGAAACTATGAATAGACCAAAAACAAGGGTTGAAGTTGAGGCAGCAATTAAGAGCCTACCACACAAAAAAAGCCCAGGTCCAGACGGGTTCACAGCCGAATTCTACAAGCCACACCAAGAGGATCTAGTACCATTCCTTCTGAAACTATTCCAAATAATTCAAAAAGAAGGAACCCTTCCCAAATTATTTTATGAGACCAACATCATCCTGATACGTAAACCCGGCAGACACTCAACAAGAAAGCAAAACTTCAGGCCAACATCCATGATGAATATAGATGCAAAAATCTTCAATAAAATACTGGCAAACCGATTGCAACAGCGCATCAAAAAACTTAACCATCATGATCAAGGAGGATGCATCCCAGGGATGCAAGGCTGATTCAACATAGGCAAGTCTATAAATGTAATTCACCACATAAGCAGAAGCAAAAACAAAAATCACATGATTATCTCAATCGACGCAGAGAAGGCATTTGAGAAAATTCAACAGCACTTTATGCTAAAAACTCTCAATAAACTTGGTATTGATGGAACATATCTCAAAGTAATAAAAGCTATTTACGACAAACCAACAGCCAATATCATACTTAATGGGGAAGAACTGAAAGCATTCCCTTTGAAATCCGGCACTAGACAAGGATGCCCTCTCTCACCACTTCAATTCAACATAGTACTGGAAGTTCTAGCCAGAGGAATCAGGCAAGAAAAAGAAATAAAGGGTATTCAAATAGAAAATGTGGATGCCAATTAGTCTCTATTTGCAGATGACATGACAGTATACCTAGAAGACCACATCACCTCAGCCCAAAAGCTCCTGAAACTGATAAGCAACTTCAGTAAAGTCTCAGGATAAAAAATCAATGTGCAAAAATCACAAGAATTCCTATACAACAATAACAAACTAAAAGAGAACCAAATCAAGACCAAACTGCCATTCACAATTGCTACAAAGAAAATAAAATACCTAGGAATACAACTCACAAGGAAGGTAAGGGACCTCTTCAAGGAAAACTACAAACCACTGTTCAAAATAATAAGAGAGGACACAAGCAGATGGAGAAATATTCCATGTTCGTGGTTAGGAAGAATCAATATCGTGAAAATGGCTATACTGCCCAAAGTAATTTACACAATCAATGCTATCCCCATCAAACTACCATTGAATTTCTTCACAGAACTGGAAAAAGCCACCATGAATTTCATATGGAACCAAAAAAGAGCCCGCATAGACTAGTCAATTCTAAGCAAAAAGAACACAGCGGGAGGCACCACACTACAAGACTTCAAACTGTACTAAAAGGCTACAGCAATCAAAACAGCATGGTACTGGTACCGAAACAAAGATATAGACCAGTGGAACAGAACCGAGGCATCAGAGGCAACACAACATATCTACAGCCATAAAATATTTGATAAACCAGAAACCAAAGCAATGGGGAATGGATTCCTTGTTAAATAAATGGTGTTGGGAATACTGGCTAGCCATGTGGAGAAAGAAGAAAGTGAACACTTTCCTGACACCTTACAGTAAAATTAACTC